>OLKM01001802.1:10000-20000 GCA_900291075.1 Melanogrammus aeglefinus | reverse complement strand
TGTGTGTGTGTACCTGCAGGGTGATCTTGTGCCGCCTGAAGTTTGGGACTCGTAGCTCTGTGCGGGTGACCTGCCCCACTTGACAGTGTAGTACCACGTGGTCAACCGGCAGGGGGCGCTGTCCCACTCCTCGGAGGGTGAACGTGTGTTCCGTGCCGTCACAATCGTTCAACAGCGACAGCTTGCCCTGTAGGGTGATACATGCGTTTAGAGAATGTAATGTATCTAAGAAATATAATCCGCAGTAACAAGCAAGCCCTCTTTGCTTCACTATGGTTAAACTACAAGAATATGTATTCTAAATTCTGGTCATATCTTCATGCAAGGCATTGGTGGTTCAGTGGTAGAATTCTCGCCTGCCACGCGGGAGGCCCGGGTTCGATTCCCGGCTAATGCAAGCATCCTTTTACTTTTCTTTCTTCATAGTGCTATAACATTTGCAACGTTATCATATAATATACACTAATGAACAACTTTTTTTAATAATTATTATAATAATAATTTAAATAGTTACTAAAAACATAAGTGACACCAGAAACATCAGTTTCTTTACTCAGTGGTCATGGAGAAATAAATATAATATGATGACAAGAGAGCGATTCAATAGTAGAGGAGGTGGGACCTGCTATGTGTGAGATGAACAAAGTGGGTGGGGCTACCGTGACCACGCATTGCACAGCAGGTCTAAAAGTCAGGGGGTAGGAGGCCTTCTCCTCGGCTGGTACGTCAAGCCGCTCCGGGCCACAGAATCCGGAACCGCTGAGTACAGCCCGCAACCTCCAGGCCTGTTTGGTCTCGTTGTGCTGACACGCACACATGCGCACACGCACACACGCGCACACGCGCACACACGCACGCACGCACGCACACGCACACGCACACGCACACACACGGATAGGGACAGAGACAGTCACAGTGTGAGATATTGATGATAAATGTTTAAATACTGAATAACTTTTGCCAACAATTCCCCTTCTCAACTCTCTAAATTAGGGATAGTTTTACCACATTTTCCATACATTGTTGTGTGACAGACCGATAGACATATATTACATATATATAGCTTCTCACCAATGGGATGTCTTGAGTGATTGACTGGTGAGCTGGCAAACTGAAGTCCAGGTGGGCGTGTCCTCCCTGCAGGCATGAATCAGTAATTAACTATTGGCGTAACAACACATAGAACACTCCATTCTTAGCAACTTTAATCAGGGGCCAAAGAGCATAACATAAAATTAAAGAACACAGCAAAAATAATCACACTTAGGGCGTAGCTAACTGTTAGCAAACAACATATTAGACATGAAAACCCTCAACAGAAACCCCAAAAACAGAACAACAGATACACATAGTAAATACTAGATTTATTAGAACTATAATTACTTAGAAAAACTCTTTTGCCTGTGATAAAAGCCAACCGGAACAGAGACAGGCGTGACTGAAACGTAATCAATTTCCTCGATTAGGGTTACACCATGGAACGTCATAGGCTAAGCCGGGATGGCATCACTTCCTGGGCAGTTTTCTTTTCTACCTGTGCGGTGACCTGCACGTCTAGCTCATAGACTCTGGTGTCGAGCCATGACCTCAGCACCAGCCGGCATCTGTAGCGGCCCGCTGTCGTCAGCCTGGAAGCCGAGCGGCACACTTACACACTCCCATTCTAACAGGGAGACAGAGACAGTATATAGGGCTTGTACATGAGAATGCATCATGGGAAATCTGTTGGTTACAGCCATGTAGTGATGGCCATATTGAGAGGACTCGAGAGTTATTGTTATAGTACTGTCAAAAAGTACTGGTTTGGCACGACCCGCATGAGAAAAACAAACACAACAATATCCCCCCATAATTACAAAAAAAATCAAGATTAACGACTGAACAATGACCATAAAAACACAGACTACCAACACAATAACTAGCATAACAATCCTATGCTTTCAAATTGGAGGCGGCAGTGATGTGAGGTCGCGACGTACAAACCCTATTGTTATTTTCTGTGACAGGGTAACTTTGCCATACAAGCCGTGAATGACACATCTAGGTGAGCACGCCCACTTGTGATATCAGAAGGGGCAGATTTTCAAAACAGCTTGTTACGGCTAATCACACTCGCACCTTGTGGTTTAATATGTCACCTTTAAACCAAATATCCCTGAAATGCTCAAGAAACGGTCGGCCATATGGCTACCGGTCGCTACCTGGTTCAAGTTCTGCGACGGCGTGCTCTCCCAGTGGTACGGTAACGGTGTGAGGGAGGTGGAAGTGGTCGGGCATGGACACCTCCACGCTGTACTCCAAACCCTCGCTGTGTGCCGTTTTCCTGATCCGATCAGCCTACGGGGGGGCGGAGGGACCGAGAGGCAACACACACACAAACACAATGTCGATCCATACAAACAAGCACCTGTTGTTGACCTCCTGTTTGGGGTCTTACAGGCTTTGGTTATGGTCCCCACCATCCCCGTTGTTGTGTGTGTATTTTATGCATCCGTTTAGACCAGTGGTTCTCAACTAGTCTGGCCTCGGGACCCACATTTTCCCGTGGTCATTAATTTGCACCCCACTTTCATACAATTCAAACCAAGCACCTTTTTTTGTCAAAAAATGGGCAGGTAAAACACACATAGACAATGTCATCATGACATAAATATAAATAAATGAATATTTTAATCCCTGCACTCAAAGCACATTACACCTAGCATTAATAATAAAATAGAAGCAAACCAATAAGTAGAAAAAGTAAAAAGAAAAAGGAGTTCAAATTGACTATTTTGGACCACACTCTCCGTTACACATTCAGAAAAGGTACACGACCCACTTTTGGTGTCACGTCCCACCAGTTGAGAAACACCGGTTTAGACAGTGTCCCCACAAATGGCCTTTACAAAGTGTGTGTGTGCGTGCACACACACACACACCTGCTGCTCGGTGGCTTTCCTCAGCGCGGCTGCCGTCCTCACGCTGCTGCCGTCCAGGGTGTGTGTGAGCCGGCGTCTCCTCCGTTCGTGGGGGCTCATGCCGTGCTGGGCCCAAAGGCCCAGGGCCGTCTCGCGGGCCTCGTTGACCCACGGCACGAGCAGCGTCACCTCAAACGCCTCCCCCGCCGTGCACCGCAGGCCCAGGGCCGGCTCTCCTCGGTCTGGACGGAGGGGGAGCGACGGGAGTACGACGGGATGTTAAAGGGGACATATTACCCCACCAGGTGTGAGTGTGGTTAGCCGTTACAAGCCGTTTTGAAAATCGGCCTCTGCTGACATCACAAGTGTGGGGCGTGTCCACCTTGATGCATGACAGATAGATGTGCAACGTTTGCTACGGTCCACCGGGTAGACTGGTAGACTGATCTATCCAGCAGACATCTAGGTGGACACCATGTGGCACCAAGCGGAGTTGCACTCCAATTTTGTTGTATGTTTCTGCTGCAATGACAATTAAAGTTAAATTCAACACGCCCACTTGTGATGTCAGAAGAGGCCGATTTTCAAAACAGCTTGCAACAGCTAGTCACACTCACACACGGTGGCATAATATGTCCTCTTTAAGACAAAGGCTAACACGAAGGGGGTGAGGTGTGTTGATCCGCTTGGGGGATCAACACACCTTCCTGCGGGTTCTGGAGGGAATCATAGCCACTCAGGGTGTTTTGGGGTTTCATTTGAATGTGGTACTACCAGCGGTGTCAGGGGGCGGGGCTAGGTGAGCAGTGGGCGTGGCCGTGAGAGGACACGATAGGGGAAGCTCCGCCACAGCCTTCACACTGCATACCATATCTCCCACCTAAAAGAACACACACACACACACACACACACACACACACACACACACACACACACACACACACACACACACACACACACACACACACACACACACACACACACACACACACAGGTTTAGGTCTGTGTTAGCGAGGATAGGTTAGCTTCATCTGTACTAGGTTAGCATTAGCCGAAGTAGGTTAGAATTATCTAGCTTTATCTGTACTAGGTTTGCTTCATCCGGGCTAGGTTAGCATTATCCAGGTTTAGTTAGCATTATCCAGGCTAGGTCAGCTTTGGTCCTGGTTTGGTTAACATCATCACAGCTAGGTTAGCATTGGTCCGGGTTTGGTTAGCATTATCAGGGCTAGGGCTAGGGTTAGGTAGCTTTGGTCCCGGGGGTACTGACGTGTGGGCAGAGCAGCAGCAGGGAGCAGTACTTGGGGCCAGGACTCAGAGGCAGGAAGCTGACCTCCAGGGTGTCCACCTGGCCCGGCTTAAGACAGACGCTCTTCACCGCGCTGAAGAACTCCCCTGCCTCAGTGCCTGGATGGACACACACACACACACAAGGTTCAATTCCTCTCGGGCTGCCTTCCTACTGCTAATCATCAAAGTAAAATAATTGAATAATTGTGTGCTAGCTAGACGGATGAGTCAAAACTGTGCGTGCGTGTGTATGTGTGATTGTGATTTATCACATTCACTCCCATTTCCTTCCTTCCTACCTCTGTTTTCAGAATCTGACTCCTCTGGCGATTCACTTGAAGAGGAAGAGAGAGAGCGAGACAAGAGAAAGTGATTGGAGCGGGGTAGGGGGGGCAAGAGAGAGATCAATTAACTCAATCTGCGTTGTTGGATGCATATAATAGTGCATTTTGGTGATATTTGGTCATGAACCTAAACGTGTGTCAAGTCTATTAAAGTAATAATTGCGCACAATAGCTCCCCTTCATCTATAATTTCCATAATGTCACCAATGGGCAATACAGATAAGGGTCTTGTGTGTTACTGTAGTCTGTGTGTGCTGTTACCTGCAGTCTACAGAGGCCTGCTGGAAGACGCTGAGGGTGTTCTGGTCACACTCCGCTGGAGATCTGACCTCCATCAGCAGCACTCTGAAAACCAACACAGAGACTGCTGTTGTGTGTGTGTGTGTCTCTGACGTGTGTTCTGGTCACACTCTGCTGGAGGAGATCTGACCTCCATCAGCAGCACTCTGAAAACCAACACAGAAACTGCTGTTGTGTGTGTGTGTGTCTCACGTGTGTGTGTGTGTGTGTGTGTGTGTGTGTGCGCGCGCCTCCCCTACCTGAAGCAGGCGTCTGTGGGGAAGGGGTTGGTGATTGGCAGCTGAATGCGTTTCAGCTGGTAGCAGGGAGACGTGCATCTGACCATCTTCTACAGAGAGAGAGACAGGGCCGTACAGACGTAGAGGTGAGACAGTGCAGATACAGACAGACAGACAGACAGACAGACAGACAGACAGACAGACAGACAGACAGACAGACAGACAGACAGACAGACAGACAGACAGTGAGAGAGACACGGACAGACAAACCGAGATACAGACAACAGGCCCGAGGAGAAAGGGAAGGGCTGGTGGATGGGTGCGTCGTCAGCTCACGGTGGGCTTTCAAGTGCGTGTAGCTTGGGTCTTCAGGGCGAAGGCCAGAGTGCCGCCGCGTGGACCAATAGCAGAACAGGAGGTGAGCAGCAGGAGCGCCTCCATTGGCCGCAGGGAGCTGCCCGAGAAGTGGACGCTGACGTCAGCGCTGCCTCTGCACGGGACCATCCCCCCACCGCCGCGGACCACCAGAGAGAAAGCAGACAGTTTGTTTTACTGATTGTATGTCATGGTGATGTCTGATGCGACACAACAGATTAGAAATTATATCTAATCTCAAAATGCAGAATGTAAATTGACTGGGACCGAGGTCAAAGGTTAGTGTGTGTGTGTGTGTGTGTGTGCGTGTGTGTGTGTGTCTACCCAGGTGGAATGGTGACAGTAGAGTCGCTGGGGAGAGAGAAGAAGTGGGCATCCGAGCCCAGCAGCGAGCACTGGTACTGCAGGGGCTTGGAAGACGGGCTCTTGAGACGCACCTGCACACACACACACACACACACACACACACACACACACACACGCACACGCACGCACACACACACACACACACACACACTATGTGTCACATTACATACTACATATTCACGTGTGTGCATGCGTGCGTGCGCGCGTGTATGTGTGTGTGTTTTTGCGCATGTGTGTGTGTCTGACCTGCTTGGTAACAGTGCTGTGGAGTTCCCCTGAGAATGTGACGGTTCGGAGTGGGCGGAGCCGAGGCAGATGTTCGTACAGGTGGACACACAGCATCAACATCTGGACGGGGTTAGGGTCCGACAGATCTGTAGGCTGGCGTTACACACACACACACCACACAGAAATTAACTTGAAGTACTTAAACTAATAAAATGTACCTGAAAATAAAGGCTTGATTTAGTTATCAGCATGCTCACGAAAATAGTGTTCAGTCTATGTGCACAGATGTGAATAGATCTATGTGAAATGGATCTACACTTATGTTGGGCGAGGCACCTCTGGTGGCCCTTTCACACCGCCGCAAAATCGGAGCCCGTTCCGGGCCGGTTCGGAGCTAGCCGCCAGGTTTTTGGTTTCACACCGCCAAAGAAACCGGCTCCGGCCCCCTAAAACCGGTTCAACTCAAGCCCCAGTTGTGAGCTGGGCCTAGAACGGGAACCGCTTTAACGCCAGGGTGCAGGGGGCGGGGTTATCCTTACGTCATAAACAGGAAGAGAAACGAAGACCGGTCATTGCTCCTCGCGGCACACGATCATTATCACAGATTCGCTGGCTCTGTTGTGTTTGGTTGCCTAAGTAGGCGCCCAAAGCGAGGAGAAAAACTTGAACAGCTGCCGCGTATTCCACCATTGTTGTGTTTGAAACTGCGAGGGTTGCCGGTAAAAGCGGAGACGTTTGCAGACGTTTGAAGTGACGTCATGACGTTGCTCTCGCCAGCTCCATGCATGGCTCTCGCAGGTATGAAACCAACCGGTTCGTAACTGGGATAAGGCTGGAACCAGTTTGGAACTGGCCCTAGCACCAGCCCGGAACTGGCTCTCGGTTCTTTTTGGTGTGAAAGCCCCATGGGTCCTGCATATCTATGGTGAGCAAGTGACCTCTAGTTCCTGTATGTCTTCGTGGGGCGAGAGACCTCTACTACCTGTATGTTTACGTCGGGCGAGAGACCTCCTGTATGTCTATGTTGAGCGAGAGACCTCCAGTACCTGTATGTCTACGTTGGGCGAGAGACCTCCAGTACCTGTATGTCTACGTTGGGCGAGAGACCTCCAGTACCTGTATGTCTATGTTGAGCGAGAGCGTGCACAGGGCCTGCACCAGGATGATGTTGTTGTGGAGAATCTGCTCCAGACTGCTGCTCCGTGTGTACATCCTGTGGAAGTGGCTGCTGACCTGTGATCACACACACACACACACACACACACACACACACACACACACACACACACACACACACACACACACACACACACACACACACACACACACACACACACACACATATTGTTTATTATAACCCACACACATATTATTATTAACACATAAATAGACACACAAACACACACACAGTTGATTGTAGGACACAGGTTATAATTACACACACACAAACACACACGTTAATGATAACACACACCCCCCCCCCCCACACACACACACACACACACACACAGGTTATTATAACACACACACACACACACACACACACACACACACACACACACACACACACACACACACACACACACACACACACACACACACACACACACACACACACACACACACACACAATATAAGACACACAACTGACCATGTGGGGACAGTAGGCAGCCAGCAGTGCTGCCAGCACCAGCCCATCGGCCAAGTTGAGGTCAAAGTTCACGATCCAGCGGGCTGCTGGGAGCTCACCTGAGAGAGTATCAGAGCAGAAACACGTTTAGTATCCCATGCCTGGAAACATTCTGGACGGGTCACCTGTGCATGAATGTGAATTCTTTTTCAAATCTCTCTGGCTGTATCTTGGTCTTTTTCTGTGTGTGTGTGTGTGTGTGTGTGTGTGTGTGTGTGTGTGTGTGTGTGTGTGTGTGTGTGTGTGTGTGTGTGTGTGTGTGTGTGTGTGTGTGTGTACCTGTGCTCCACACGCGGCCCCTCATGGCCTGGTAGTGTGTGTTGAGCCAGGCCAGAAGGTGGAGCTCCCAGGTGGAGTAGACGTTGCTGCCCAGAGCCTGGTGACCTATGACCTCCCGATGACCCTGGACCTCTCGTTGACCCATGACCTCCTGGGCCTGGAACGCATCCGCTATCGCCCGACACACGACACAGCACCAGCACCTGAAAACACACGTGATATAAGCTTACCGGGACATGGACAGACTGTACAGACTGTACAGACTGTATAGTCTGTCCAGACAGACAGACAGACAGACAGACAGACAGACAGACAGACAGACAGACAGACAGACAGACCAGACAGACAGACAGACAGACAGACAGACAGACAGACAGACAGACAGACAGACAGACAGACAGACAGACAGACAGACAGACAGACAGACAGACAGACAGACAGACAGACAGACAGACAGACAGACAGACAGACAGACAGAGAGATTCACCTTGTATATCTGCAGCAGGACATCCAACCAGGAACGCTTGCTCAAGGACTCATAGTCAACCCTGCTGTGGTCTATTTCACTCTCTTCAACCTGAGGAACACACACACACATCATAATACAGTTTCAAACAGATGACGTACAGTGGTACTGATAGATAAAAGATCATAAATTAGTGTGATCTTGTGCGAACAAAACCATTCCTTTTATAATGATCTATAAACCTAATATTTTAATTTATGTGAAACATCAAGCTGCAAATGTTATCTTATTTTTACTTGATATATTACTCAAACGATGAATTGATGATCAAAATTAGATTTTATCAATTTTATTTTCATAGGCTTAACAATTAATCGACCAGCCCTATTGTGTTTGTTTATGCGTGCGTGTGTGCGTGCGTGCGTCTGTGTGTACACCTGCAGAGAGCACCAGTGGTTAAACTCGTGTGTGTCCAACAGGTACTCTGGTCGGATGTGAGCCAACAGCGCCCCTCTCTCCCTGGGCAGGACAGAGGAACACACCGTTATTCCAGAGATAGTTACATGCAGAGAGACGTACAGGCTGAGAGCCACCTAATCATTCAATCTACACCAGAATGGCAAAGCTATTATGTCAATTGGTGATAGCCAAGAGCATGATTTTACTGGTGTTTGCCTCACTCTGCAGATTTGGATTCTAACTAGTCAGAATGTTATTCTAAATTGTGAAAACATAATTTGTTAATTAAAGGTTGGGTATGGGATTTGCGAAACGCCAGCAGATTTAGAAAATACACAACTCAAATGGTCCTACCCCCTCTCCTTCAACGCCGACTCCGACTCCACCCATTCCAAGTACATGGACGCGCAATCATGCACGAGCGTGAACGCAGATGCGCGAGAGCGAGCCATTAGCTAGTTAGCTAGCTCCAGTAGCTACCGCAGGATAACAACAAACAGAAGCTTGCTCTGGGTCACGAGCTTTGAGTACGTGCACGAAGGGGTCACGCGCGGGGAGCGGGGGAGGAGGAGTGCAGTACGACCGTTTGATTGACGTACTTACTGTCCAATGCCACTCAGTGGTTCTAGAAATCATTGGCTGGAGTTTTTCGAGCCCTGCCCGTTCCACAGATGATTGACTTATTTAATTTTCATGTCAGTACTTCTAACTCAGTGGCTGTAAGTGGGTTACGATAAGGATTTCAAGTAATTTTGCAAAAATGGCCGAAAAGGAGAACTCCATACTCAACCTTTAATATAGATATAGTAGTAAAAATGTTAATATAAATTGATTTAAATTCTGAATTTCAATCAAAATTTATTTTGAAATTCTGACTAGTAAGAATTGAAATCTGAATTGAAAAGTTGATACTATTAAAAGCTAAAGAGCTAAGACCATTGCCATCTATAGTAGTCCTTAGTTAATTGCAACACATGTGTTTTCTAGATCGATTCTGCAACACATCACCCCACACTTTTCCTTCTCTCAATCTCCCCCCTCTCTCTCTCTCTCTCTCAACCTCCTTGCGTCTCTCTTAACCTCTC
>OLKM01001802.1:0-5000 GCA_900291075.1 Melanogrammus aeglefinus | reverse complement strand
GACTGCGACGCCAAAGGTTCCAGGTGGAACTCAAGGCTAGAGGGGGACACATCCAAAGGGGCGCACAGGCTGGCCGACACAACAAACCAACGAGAGAAGATATTAATAATCCAATTACGCTCTCGCGGCCATCTTGGCCCTTAGGATCACCACGTGTCTAGCGTTAAGTATGTACCTAAATTCGCCGCTAGTTCAAGGCCATGTAATGGTTGAGCATTGCAATTACCGTCAGCGGCGCCATCTTGGCTCTTGACGATAGCACCACGCCGGTTGTGCTAGCGCTAAGATGTTACCAAAATCGCCGCTAGTTGAAGGCCAATTTAATGGGCTGACGCATGCAATTTACAAAGACTGTACAAGTGAAACAACCTTATGAATAGACAAAAATATACATTATGTACAGTGACAAACAATGACCACGTGAAGACCGTGTCGGTCCAGTCTTCCTTAAAAGTGGTTTCCAACATGTGTCTATATTTCTCGGTGTGCGTTTTATGTATTTTACTGTTGCGGTGAATTAGACCACCTCACCTGTGGCGCGCACACGCCGCGGCCCCGTCTCCATGACGACAGGCGTGGGTCGGGAGGTGAGGACCCCGGGGCCGGCGGACAGGGAGGAGGTGTGGGAGGAGGTGGTGGGGGGCGTGGGGAGGTGGAAGACCCTTGGAGGAGAGGCAGGAGCGGAAGGACAGGAGACCCAGCGCACGCCGTTGACCGTGAGCGGCAGTAGGAAGTCGTAGCCGGCGATCTGTGGCGAAACGAGCGCACCCAAACTACTACACTCACTAGGGCCATGCTTCCTACTGGATAGTGCACAATCCACATGAGTTGTATCTGTCCCTATCAAATAAACCCTGATTAATTAACTATTACACTCCTCATAGGACATTTTAAATGTCTTATGAGGGACCTGAAGTCAGTGTGTAACAATAAGTGTGGTACTTTTTACTGGTAGTACTTGAGTGCTTTCAAGGGTTGAGAAGTGAGGGCTCACCTGAGTGGGGGAGAACACCAGGCCACACTCCAGCGTCTGGAGGCCATCCAGGTGCACCGTATTGGCCTTTGGCCCCAGACTGGTCCCTGACGACACACACACATCACGAATTTATATCACGTTGTGTGTGTGGGTTAAAGAGTGACATTGACAGTGTGTGTGTGTGTGTGTGTGTGTGTGTGTGTGTGTGTGTGTGTTTGGTGTGTGTGGTGTGTGTGTGTGTGTGTTGTGTGTTAGTGAGTGAGTGATGGAGTGAGTGAGTGAGTGAGTGAGTGAGAGAGAGTGAGTATTGAGGTAGAGAGTGAGGCGTACCAGTGCGTGAGTGCATGGTGCGTGGGGTGCCGTAGCGTTCTGAGTGTGTGTGTGTGCGTGCCTCCTGTGTGCGTGCGTGGTGTGCGTGTGTGCGCGCTACCTGTGGAGGGAGCTCGCAGGGTGAAGTCGGAGTACTCTGATAGGTGGAACGTGACCGAGGCGGCGGCGGGGGAGCTGTTGGTCAGCCTGAAGGGAACCTCGTGCTCAGAGCCAACATGTGACGCCCGCCTTAAACTCCTGGAAACTCAGCCTTATGGAGATTTGATTTTGGATGTCAGAAGCGGTGTAAAGACACAATTTTAGAAAAAGATGATGCTCTAGATTGAACACCTCGTCCAACTCACGCGCACCTGATGTCAATAATTCGGGGCTCCACCGGACCCCCCACCGACCTCTGACATCAACCGTACTTCCTGTTCTCCTTTTACGCTCATAGATCAGGGCGATCTTCGTCACCCAGAAACACACACACGACACATAATCCTCAAAGACTGAAATCACCTGGGTGTGTATCAATTATTTGTCTCGTGCGCTCCCAGAAACCACCACACCCGTCCGAGCACACACACACACAGCACACACACACACACACACACACAACACCGACACACAACACACACACACACACACACACACACACACACACACACACAGTTAATCCGCAGTACCAGTGATGTCAAGACACCAAATCATTGTTGTTCTGACCAATTGGATGCGGGGATCCCAGAACCTCATCAACAAGTCCTCTGGGATTGATTAAAGTGGACCTCCAGGGGGGTCCGTCCCCCCACCGGCACCTCCCCCTCGTATGGCCTTAGCACCAAATACCCGGAAGAGGACACGGGTCTAGCAACTGGAGCCCCGAGACACACACACACACACACACACAAGCACATACACGCACAGACGCATACGTGCAGACAGACACACACCCCATTTGCACATAACACGCACTACGCAAAGCAAACAACCATCACCAACACCCACACACACACACAGCACAAGACACCACATACACATGCACAAACACACACACACTCAATCCCACACACACCAAACAAACGTACAGAATTGTGAACACACACACAAACCTCATAAACACAGACACCATGCAAGCACTATTCTCCATTGGCACTAAAATAGTTTGCAAAAGCACACATTGAACTATATCTGTACTTAAATATAGTATGATTTGTGAATGGCTCTATGTGTTTATGGGATGAGTTGAAAGAAAAGACACAAAGAGGGGAATAACGTCGGCGAGAGAGAAGAGAGATGGAGAGGAGAGATCGACGCCCAAGACGAGAGCCGAGAGAGAGAGAGAGAAGAGAGAGAGAGCACGAGAGAGCCGGAGAGAGAGCAGCCCAGCGACCGACGACCCTGAGAGGAGAAGTAGTGGTGTGAGCCTGGAAGTAGGCGGAGGTGGTGTCCGGCTGTCTTCATGCACCCGCGAAACAGCACGGTCTTGACAGTGTGCATCTCGTCCTGAGGGGATGACCCTTAGCTTTTTCACCAGGCCCTCTGAGAGCTGGACCCTGGGGGAGCCCACCTGGAACACACACACATCATCCCAGCCGTACTGTCATGTTTTGGTTGTCATCTAAATCAGTGGTGCTCAACTCGTCTGGCCTTGGGACCCACAGTTGTCACCCTGTCATTAGAGTCGCTAACCCGCTTTTATAATCTGGTCAAACTCTAAGCACATCCTCATCCTCCTCAAAGGGGTTAGTGCAACCACACGTATTCACAATCTGTCATCGTGACCATTTTTTAATAAACACAATTAAACGAAAATAGTTTCCTCGTGAGAGGTCACACAAGCACATTGCCTTATAATATAGAAGAAGTTTCTGTTGTTTTTGAGCACACATTTTTTTTTGGACCCATTCAGAACAAGTACACAACACACTTTTGGGTCGCGACCCACCAGTTGATAAAACAAATCGTCCAGAATACGCCCCCCCTGTTCTCTAGCTGTTCCGCCACGACATTCTTTGAATATAGGGGAGCGAGAAAAACCGGACCAAGAGCCTCAATACAAATGTATACCACAACACATTTTTTTTAGTGGCGATAGAAGTATGTAATTTCTGTAAATATACGGAAAAAAATATTCTGTTTTGGGTTCGCTGCAGCTGGTGTTTGAAGGCAAACCATACAAAAGGCCCTCCCTGTTCTGGAGTGCCGCGCCTGGCATCTGACTCTAAGTCAGCAGTGTGGCGATGTCAAATGCTGTGGTACTGACTCCCCTCCACTGAGCCTGAGATACCCCTATTATCGATCGGTGAGCCCAGCGGTGGGGGGGTGGACACCTTGGCCAGGCAGTGCAGGCCGCTGTGATGCTGCTCCCCGTGTCACACGCAGGTCATAAATCCCCTCATGCCGGGGAGGAGAAGGACGGATCCAGGGTCTACCTCGCAGTCCAGCTCCCGCTCAGGCCTCCACCTCGTGTCCTGGGAGCGCGGCGAACGACAGGAGAAAGGTGGTAGGATGGTGGAAAGGGTGGAGTGAGTAGATGTATTAATAGTGGATTGATGGAATGGATGAATGAATAGAATGAGGGAATGGATGATGATGATGGATGGATTGTGATGATACATGTAATCAGGGCCCACCTGTGGCCGGCCGCACAGAGAACAGCAGCCCTCTCTCCGTGACCACCGGCAGCCAGGTGAAGTCAGCCGCGCGGTTGCCACGGTTGTGGAGCGTCACTCCAGGGGTGCGCCCCCTGTACCCCCCGATTGGTCTCCGGGGGGTTTGGGCGGGGCCCAGCACTCAGTGGGTGGAGCGAGCTCCAGGAGCTCCAGCGCCGGGGCCACCACCCGGGGCCTGGACCTGCAGCTGGCCCAGGTGGTGCTTGTTCACCGTGTAGAGTGACGGCCCGACCTGAGTGGAGGCGGGGGGGGGGAGGAGACTGACTTTCACTGTGACCTACTGACAGTTTACATAAACACAAACTCAAAAATGATTCCCTTCCTCTCCATAGGTAATAACCACATTATTAATATTTAACTTATATCGTGAAGTATTGAGGGTCTGGGATCAATATTTCACGATAGCTTAATATTGAGAAAGGATGAGGATTAGAGTAGAGAGCGATCTCCCCTGGGAAAAGATTATTACTCTGACTTGTTGACACAGTCGGTGGTCAATTCAAAGCAGGGTTTAAATAGAAGAGCCAGAATCGGTGAGGTGAAGTGTGAGGATTTTTTTCCCTTGGGTAAACGTGCCCCTTCCAGCTTTAGCCCTGCCCGTCGAATTTCTGGCCAGAGATCACAGCAATTAGACCGAGGTAGAGCCTCGGCCCCATAGTCGGATTCATTGACCGGTTTTAGGCTAGCAAAGGAGAAGGCGTCTAGAATTTGCCTCTTGCAACAGTACGAAATGTTCCGGAGTAGCATTATGTGGGAGAGTCGTTGGTTATGGCTTTAATCCAACGCGATTCACAGTAAGCCCAGAGACATGTCATTAAGGAGCAGGTAGGCGGGTACGTCAAAGATGCAGGTAGCCTGCAGACCATCAGGGTTTCAAACCCAGAACCTTTTAGCGCCTGGGACTAAAACACTGTAGCCATGAGACCACCCATCCCCACTGTTCAAACATTGTCATACTCGTGTTCAGAGCCGGCGCTGGCCGTTTCGGCGCCCTAGGCGAAACATTGTTGCATAATGTCGCATTGTCCTGCGTACTACGC
>OLKM01001801.1:91636-104459 GCA_900291075.1 Melanogrammus aeglefinus | reverse complement strand
TATGTATTTATCTATTGTATCTGTATTATTAGCTGAACACTTCTCTGTAGCTGTCTCTACTATCAATAGGTCTCAATGCGGCTTTGGTCCGCTGTCTCCCCAATGTGATGTCATTGCAATGCTTCTGGGGGGAAATTTGAGAATCAATAGTTACAACTTATACAATTAATAACAGTTAAATCTTTATACAACACAAGCCAAGATTGCACAGAGTTTGGTTTGGAAAACCCTGAACACGGCCTGTTAGCTTACATATGACTGTCCCATTGTACGACTGTGGCACTTACAGTAATTTAAAAGTAGAATGAACATATACGCTTACTGCTGTCGGTGCTGCCCTACGCATGTGCGTTTATTGGGCCTTTGGCAGCACCGTGTAATGTTTACCTCAATTACAAATGCTTGTTCATTGTTTTACGGCTTATACTTAAAATCGAGAAAATGAAGATTCTGATAAGCCTGGTTTTAATATTAATGTATTTCGCTATGTCAAAGTGTATGACTTTATGTCTATTACATATCTTATCTTTTATTTTCCCCTGATCCGGTTAAAAAACGTCCATTTTTTGTTTTAAACGGCCGTCGTCTGACGTTCCGGCAGCCAGCGCTGTCGGAACCTGCTCGGGTCAACGTATGAAAGATCTCACCCGGTCATGGATACGCTGTTGGGCTCTATCGCCCTGGCCCTCCGCACGCAGGTTGCGCCTAGCACCCTCCCCCTGGTCCCCCCCCCCCTTGCCTGCCAGAGGGAGGCTAGTGATCCCTTGCTCAGCGTTCATGGATGGGGTGTGCCCGTGCGCGGATCCATGATGTGGTGTGAGCGCTCGGTGGCCTGCGCGGGCTGGAGTTGGTGCCAGGCGAGTCTGTCGGGGTTCGCTGCTTCGTAGCTTTCCTGAATGTGAGAGATGCTGCTGTTCGCCATCGGTTGCAGCATCGTGTTTTTTTGGGCTTGGGCGCACTTCTATCTAATTCAATGTGGAGGTCACCTTTAAAGTAGATAAGATGAAATTGAGGTTATTATTGGTTTTGGAACAGTATTTAGTTATCCAAGGGGGTGTAGCATCTCAGACCTTTGTAAGTGTAAAAATTGCAAAGAGTGGCACATTTTATAACACATCACAAGCATTATATCCTAAACGGTACTAAAAAATAGAGTTCTCTCTAGGCTGTCGGTCTTAGTATTTAATTATTTCTTTAGCGTTCTGGTCTAAAATGGTTTACTCTGTAGAAGAGTTCTCGATGTAGCTGTAAAGGGCTCTTCCTAGTTTACGAGAACACAATATTCTCGAAATTTCATTTTATTTCCGTGCGATAATCAAACAACCATGAATTATAGTAGGTATTCATTTCTGCTAAGTCTGTTCAGCGTATGCCACAAGAACCTTTTTTAAATCTAAATTGAAAATGAAACATGAGGGTCAGCCTCAGACACCGTTCAGTCGGATGGACCATCACATCCTGCCCCTGTCTGTTCTCGCCCTTTTAATTTAAGGTACAGGCTGGGACGTTCCTCCGATGAGCTTCTACCCTACCACTGCTGACCAGGAGGACATCAGGACAACTTTCTCCCCATACTTTTACTGCTCTTATTCTCACTGCAGCGATTTGGTATCCTCCATCATTAAGCCACTCATTCACTCCAATGCAGCACTAGTTGAGCTGTGTGTGGAACTGAAAAATAAGAATCATTATATTTCAAATAGCACTTGATGCACGGCGGAATTCCATATTTTGTTCATAAATGGTCCGAGATTGTTGCTTGCTTATAGTTCCCCTACTACTGCATTTTGGCCAGGACTGCAACTAAGAATGGGTTTTCCCTGCACTAAGCACCCTTCTCGGTGTGGCTTCTCATGTGTTGGCTTCTCTCTGCTGTGTTATGTCTATGTATTTGTAGACCTTGTCTTATCTTCGTCTATTATTTTATTTATGACTTGGGACTTCGGGAATAAGTAATTCTTCGTTCTGCATGCAGCAGTGAGTTGGAGCCAGTGGCTGGGGCCTGGCAGCCTTCGTGCCCCAGCTAGCGCTGCTCCTCCTGGTGTCCTGGGTCTATCACCGGGACCTGGCCCTCTGCTGCTTCCTGCACACAGCCATCTTTGTTTCCTTCAACAAAGTCTGCACCTCACAGGTACAGAGCATAAATGCACAGAAAGCAAAGTGTACAAAACAAAGGGCAAAGCGACGACAAAATGTCCCTTTATGTCATCCTATATTGTGACAATAAACATTACTCTATTATGGTAGAATGATTTTAAAATATGGTTGATGTGGTATAAAAAAAATTGGTTTAATTCATTTCTTTGGACATTTCGAAACAAATTTGTAACAAATGTGGTTACAGACATTCAAAGAAGGTTCGTAGAAAGTAGCCTAATCCAAACATTCATCCTAAACAATCTCCAATGTGTACAGTTGGGCTGCATTTGTGGGCTGATGGTCCAACCTTGTTTCTCCATTACTTCCTGTGAGGGTGCCGGTGCTTGATTGGCTATGTTTCTGTCCTTGTTTTTCCAGTATTTCCTGTGGTACCTGTGCTTACTGCCACTGGTGATCCCTAACCTGAGTCTCTCAACATGGCAAGGAGTGGCCCTGCTGGCTCTCTGGTTCACCGGACAGGTAACATGAACCTTTTCCCATTAAAGACCAAAAAAATATGTGGAGATTTTTTTATCCTTTTGTACATTTGGATCAATGTAATTATTATTTCACATGACAATGTTTTTGAATTGCAAAGCTATCGAATTTTTTTCTTTTCACTTTGCGGTGCACTCATACAATTTGATACAGAAAAACACAGTATCAAAGTTAAACGTGTTCTCTCCCTTTGCAAGGGTGCTTGGTTGGGCCCCGCCTACTTCCTGGAGTTCAAAGGTCACAACACATTCCTAGCCATCTGGTTGGCCGGACTGCTCTTCCTAGTCATCAACTGCTTCATTTTAGTTCAGATCGTAGTCCATTACAGACCTGTAGCACGGGCCGCACAAGGGCAAAAAGACAAGTGATGCTCCCGGAGATTTGTAGGCCTATATCGTATGTGTCTGTCTGTGGGGGGGGGGGGAATGTGACATTTTCACATTCCCAAAGTATGAACAATAAATAAAAAAAGAGATTTTGGGAGAATATTTTTATTTAATAAATATAAAACTGGAATCCAACAAATACTTTGTATCTGTCCTTTAGAGATGTGTTTTCAATGTGCTGATTGTATTCAGTGCTATACTGTATATAACATATAAAACCATTTGGAACCTAATCAATATTAAAAGCTGGGGTAGGCAATTTGGGGAAACCAGTGAGAGTAAGCTACATTCAAAACGTATCCAAGCATTTAAAAAAGTACTTGAGTTTATGTGTTGACGGAGGCCTTGGGTTTATTTAGCTTTGGTGATGTGTGTGCGTGCTTGCCTGTTCCTATAAGAGTAATTGCAATTTTAGGAAGTAACGCGACTGAATTAAACACTGCAATACAGCACTTACAAAAGCAAGGTACAAAAATGTGTAAGATACTTTCCGTATGTCCACAGGTTTTCTACTACGTCTAAAACATAGTATCAAGGCCTTGTTAGTGACTGTATCTGAATCTGTTTAATTCATACCCAATACACTTATCTTGTACACACGTTATTATGAAGTTTTATATCTATTCCTCCTTTTCCTGAAATATATTCTCCGTAATATTTCTATACCTCCCTAGTCTTGATCTTTTTGTATAAAGAGGTATAGTAAAATGAAGAGAATATATTTTTGGGGAAAAGACAGATTAGAATGGAAACACAGGAAAAATATTGTTGGAGTTATTGTTGGAGAGTAGGCTATTGCCTTTGAATTACGAATTATACGAGAAATTACACAGATTAAAATAAAAACACAGGAAAAATATTGTAGGAGTTATTGTTGGAGAGTAGGCTATTGCTATTGTTTTAATTTACAGGATGGATCTGAGCAGGATTGCCGCTGCGATGGGTCTCCTCTATCAGCGAGTAGAAGAGGAGGCTGCCCAACTGAGGAGGAGGATTGTCGAGCGAAGAGCTAGGATGTGGCAGGGGATGCTAAGGAGCAAGCCATCCTCAGTTGTCTGACTCACGTAGGCCTATGTGTTCTATTGATATGGCTTGTTTTTAACCTCTCAATTTATTGGTTAATATTGATATATACACTTGACTGTAATGGGTGAATTTGTCATTTTACCATAGGGTGGAAAGTTTAAAGGCCGTGTGCAGGATTAATTTTCCAACGAATTTGTGCAATTTGCTTGTTGGTAAAGATTTAACTGTTATCCATTGTATTTAATGTTGGTAGGTATCACAAAACGTAATGTAATACGAAAAAGTATTTACTATTTTAGCGGTTTGCTATTGATTCTCTCATATCCCCCAGAATGCATTGCATGACGTCACGTTGGGGAGACACGGACCAAAGCTGCATTGAGACCCTTGAGAGTAGAGACTAGTCCGGGACGCGTTACCGCTGCGGCACGGCTGTATGGCAAGCCAACCCCGACAGAAAACGCCATCATTTAGTCACGTATCACCTTCATTAGGCCGTAAAAAATGCCGTAAAATGTAGAAAAACAGCGTATTTTTCGCCGTTATGCGCAGAAATGCGCCGCTTTTTACGCCGCAATTGAGTCTCTCAAGAGCGCGCGTAAAAAACGCTGTTTTGAGCATTCAAAAGCGCGTAAAATACAGTTTTTCTCCATTTTATGGCGTTTTTTACGGCCTAATGAAGGTGATGCGTGAATAAATTATGGCGTTTTCTGGCGGTGTTGGCTTGCCATACATTGCGGCGTAAAAAGCGGCGTATTTTTGCGCATAACGGCGTAAAATACGCCATAATGACGCGCAGGTAAGAACACACGCATCCGTACACACTGCAGCGACACTTGTCCAGGTAAGGTTATGTTTTGAAACATAACCATTGACACACGCGTGGGTAAGAACACACATGCACGCGCACACACCACAGCTACACTTGTCCTTAAACATAACGGCTCCGCCATCGACACACGCGCAGGTTAGAAAACACGCGCACAATCTGCAGCGACACTCGCCCAGGTAAGACGTTGTGTTTTTAAACATAAAGGCTCCGCCGTCGACAAACTCTCCCAGGCAAAACGTTCTGTCTATAGACTAAAAATTGCGATAAAAGAAGGTAAGAGACAATTTCTCACCTCGACAAGCAACTGCGGGTTGTTCATTTTGTCATATAAAAACGTTCAATTCAATCGCACCGACCGGTATATCAACACATAAATCACGTGATCTTAAAGAGACAGTGGCCCTATAACACAGAACGACAACATGTCATAACACAGTATGTTGAACTATGTCCATAGAGTCCACCACAAGACTACACTTTGTTGCTCAAATGCTCCTTAAGCCTCCTGAAATGTCGTTAAACTTCGTTGCTCAAACTTAATATTACTCTCTCCTTAAGCCTCCCCAAATGTCCTGCGATATTGAAACCCCCCTCTCCCCCCGCGGACTGTTTTAGTTGTTTTATTTTTCTTATGTTTTGTGTGTATGCTAGTTGTGACTAGGCTACTGCTGCCTGTCTTGGCCAGGACACTGGAAGAGATGTTTAATCTCAATGATGTTTATTATTTTGAACTAACCAATAGCAGTTTCCTTGCATTTTAAAATGTCAATGCATTTTTCAGCCCTGAATAACAGTAAAAGCTACTTAATAATTGATTTGCACACTTGTAAATCCTGATATTCTTCTGATGGGCCGTAACATATCCTGACATTTGTACCCTGAAAATCTCCTGAATAATACTACCCCTGAGGTAGTATTTTCTCCGTAGGAAATGTAAATGACCTTATATGTGAATGAGGAGTAGAAAGTCTGTATTTCTCACACCACTTCAGTGGGCGTGTTGATAACGCTTCTGCCGCATGTCATTGAGTGGCCCACTTAATGATAATCAGCCTGTTGCCTTTTGTTCACTGAATGGTTAAAAAATATTTAAACGTTGGCACTGCTTTTAAGAGTCATTTGTGGGGAACGAGTTGTCCGTTGCGAATTATAGGCAAAATGTTATTATATTATGCGCTCAGGAATTTGTTACATAATCGACTGGGGTTTCCACATTACTGCTATGGGTTTAATTACAACTATGTCTATCTGGTTCCGAATTCCGACCGACCCGTGGGCCCGGTGCACGCCCTGCTCACCTGTGTGCCCTGTTTATCCGTGTCTTTACAGGCGCCAAGCCAGGCTCTTGCCCAGAGCGTACTGGCCGAGCTCCCGCAGCAAGTGGCCACCTTCTTCGGTCTATTTGGGCTGAAGCCTCCAAAGGAGGCCAGTGCATCCTAGGGGGTACCTCGGTTCTTTAGAATTTTTTTATAACAACAACAAGAAACAAACCCTTAACCCGCTGCCTTGGCCGCTTGTCCTTAACCTTCGTGCATGAACCCTTTCTCCCTCCGTCCCTGCATGACTTTCTGTCCTCAAGCTCGGCAGCGTATTTTGTACCTCTCCATGTGGATGCCACCCCCTTTTCCATTCAGAAGTCATTTTTGAGATGATTTTCTTTCATTGTTTGAGAAGAGTGACCCCTTGCCCTTGCCCTGGTTATTTTTTTCTCTTTTGTGTATCTGTTCAAGGCCTTGTTAAGATTTCATTCAAATATCAGTGGGCACTGTGAACATACTGGCTAGGGCTACCTTTATAACCTTGCATTATTTTATGCAAGCATATATTAACCAGCAAAAGTAAAAGTTTTTTATAATACATTGTTTATTTGGGCGCCGCCAGTGATGTTGAAAAAATGGTCTGATTCAAAATCAAAGGAAAGTGTCTAATTTATCTATTGTCTTTAGATGTTTCCTGTTTAGAGGTCAACTGCAACATGCATACATGTATTGACATACACAGGTTCTTGGCTGCTGAAACTACACTGCGGTTTGACTACGGCATTCATTCATTCACTGCATTTAGACCGCCCACCCCTTCCTCAAGTTCATTAATTGACTCTGTAGCTGTTAAGTGCTTTTGGATATGTATTTCTGGTCTTTGTGTACGATATCAAACCCCCCGATGTGTCATGTCTCCTCCCTGATCCAGGCCCCGCCAGAGGCCCTGGCCCGGAGTGTGGTTGGCTGAAGTCCCCGCTCAGTTGGTGGGCTTTTTCACCTCCATGGGCCTGAACCCACCCACCAACAACAGCAGGAGCACCAACCCCACTCCGGCTCCCGTGGGGACGGTCTAATTGTGCATGATGAGGGAGGGTTTCAGGGGGAACTCGCCACTAGTCAATGAACAGCACCTTAAGAAGTGCCGTACCTACCGCAAGGTCCCTAAGCCAGAACGTCCCCTCAGCCAAGAGCTTGGCTCTAGAAGGGTATCCGTACACATGTAACGTAGCTCGTTCTGCAAGCCTCCTGTGCCAAATATCGCTTATGTTGCCTGGCTCCCCTCTTACCTGTGCACCAGTGAAAGTGACCAAGCACACTATTACACTCCGCACTGATGGATATGTTTGCTTTAGCCAATCAACAAAGGGATTTTGCTCGCATGCAAGTTTTATTCATTGTTATCCCCTGTGTATATATAGCATTATGTATTCAACATTTATCTTTATCACACAGCACAATTTTCTATTTTTTTAATTATTTAGTTTTTAAGATTTTCTGTGTTCTGCGTCACAACTGTGCATTTATTATACACCTGTAGGTCCATATATTGTCTTATACATGTGCAAGATTGGTCCATAGTCTATGGGCAGTTGTGCACAAAACATCTCATTTTACTATTACCAACGTATTGTTTAGTGTGTTTTTTTTTCCGTCAGATTCTTTAACATATTTTGTAATATTCTGAGGCTTTTATTGTTGCAGTGCCATTTCTTTGCGTTCTTTGACATGACTTGTATCTCAGGAATGTTTAGTTAATCGCAATCCAGGAGACTCATGACAGAGTATAATTTTCAAAGAAGGGAGTATCATTTCCAGAAAAGAGTAGCCTCAAAGCATCGTCAAATCCATTGCTGTCCAAAATTCACTATCCGCTCCTTAACCCTAATTCAACATCACGTGTATTTCATTGTTGATCATGCATTTACAAATGTAACTAATGTGTATCTCCTGCATTATCTTTCATCATTGACTGGATTATCATGTTATGAAATCACCCACCAGTTTATATTTAAATTGTAATCATTGATGTTGAAATAAATGTAATTATCACAGCAACACTGCTTTTTTTTTTGTTCAAGTTTAACTAAACTGGTCACAGTTTAGTGTGTGTGTGTGTGTGTGTGTGTGTGTGTGTGTGTGTGTGTGTGTGTGTGTGTGTGTGTGTGTGTGTGTGTGTGTGTGTGTGGTGTGTGTGTGTGTGTGTGTGTGTGTGTGTGTGTGTGTGTGTGTGTGTGTGTGTGTGTGTGTGTGTGTGACAGATGACAGTATTGGCTGCTCTCTCTCGTTTCCAAACGGGTGCTGACGCCTGTGCTGTCGCTTTCTCTCCTCAGGCGGAGTTTGATGATCTATGTTTTATAAATTAAGCAAGGTCTACTCAGAAACTAAACTTGTAATCTGAATAGACGTCGAGTTGTATTGGTGGTTTTCTTGAGTTTTCAACCCTTGTTATTTTGCTGCTCCCTTCATGATTAGCTGCCAAATCACTTATGGTAAAAGGTATAACGATGCACAGCTGCCTATTGTATTTGGATAGACAGTTGGCACACATACAAAATCTTAGTATAAAGCATTGTGTAGTATCCTTTCAAACAATAAACCTGCGTCAGGTTATAACTTTACTTTCCCCAATCGGCTTGCCGTAGAACTAGAAACCCTATGACAATTCAGGAAGTAGGCCTACTCCTTGGCGTTGGCCAACGATTGTTTAGGCTTGAGCAAAAGGTTGTGGGCGTTTCTCCGAATACCATCGACATTAAAACGACTCATCTCTTGTCGAAGACAGGAACACACTGATTGTGGTAAATAGATTATATGCCGTTGAAAGATTAATCCATGGCTTTAAATCTTATTAAGTTTGTTTTATGTTTTTTGGATTGTTTAAAGTGTGGAAGTGTGTCGCAGTTTGAATACATGACAAATAACGTTAGATCAAAATATAACTTCTTCACATGTGAAATACTAAAGTAATATATTCAAAACAATTACTGAGGCTTGCTACCTTTGGGACTTAGGCTGGAGTGAGACTTTTTTTTTTAAAACTTTTTTCAATGTGTATTTTAATGTGCAAAGTGACAATAATGAAATCCTCAATAAAATTTTAAAAGATGGGCTATTGCATGACAAACGTGAGCGTGAGATTGATGCTGAAAGCGTGTGGTCACGCCAGATGCGTTTGCAACCTTGTTTACTTTACAATGTTGCAAATTTAAATGTCAGACTCAGCTATACGTTTGTCACAAGGTCTATGTAAATGGTGGTATTAAGGACAACTTCGCACTGTTCACTTGTATGTGTTTTTTCTTGTGTTCCTCTCCTCTTTCATGTTTGACCGACAGGGCATTTTGTGAATTCCGGACATAATGGATACAACACAGTTCGTGTTTCATTATTCTTTCACGTTTCTTTCTTTGTACCAGACACAATGGCATCCTCAACCCCTTTGACCGAGGCCAACACCACCTTCACCCTGGCGTTGTTCAAAAAGATCACGGAGGAAAACAAGTCTGGCAATGTCTTCTACTCTCCCCTCAGCATCTCTTCGGCCTTGGCCATGGTGCTGCTGGGTGCACGGGGGAACACCTCCACACAGATGTCAGAGGTGCACGCACGCACGCACACGCGCACATACGTATAATATGTGAAAGTATGTAGGCCTATTATAATTATTTTGTATACACCATTCGAAGTGGATGCATTCTGAAAATGATGTTGAGTTCACATCTAACCAATTAGACAGTAAATGTATGGGTTTATTCCATAGGTTAAGCGTAATTAAGTTGGTAAAGGCATATCACAACATTCTTGTTGATATATGTAGCCATGGCCGGCGATCGGCATAGACGAGCTATAGAGGGTTTTCACGGCGCGTCATCAATCCGGCAGTCGCCATGTTGGAGATACTCGGCAAGGTAAATAAACCGCACGCCAAGGTAAATAAACCGCACGCCAAGGTAAATAAAGCGCACGCCGCAGTAGATCCCGAATATCTTCGTGGAAAATGGTAAATTATTGCCGTGTTTTTGGCTGTACCAATCGGTCAGACCGCGAAAAACATTTGGAGTATTACAGACTGCCAAAAGTTATAACTAATCAAGGAGAACAATGCCAAAAGTTGTCAGAGGAAAGGAGGCGCTTGTGGTTAGCGAAGCTGAACCAGGATCTACGTGGCAAAAATCTGGACAACGTCCGAATTTGTTCGGCCCATTTCTTGTCAGGTAAGTGACATGTTTTTATGTTGCATTATTGACTTAATATCTGATTAGGATCATATTTAATAGCCTGCTACAGTAGCAACACAGTTCTTAAAATGTAGAGCTACAATGTGCTGTATTTCTCATTGTATTCCAGGTAAAAGGTCTGACCTTTATCAAAAGGATGACCCAGATTGGGTGCCATCTGTCGGAATGACAGGTCAGCAAAGGTCTCCTGAAAAAGCTGGGACATCATCACGCTACAGCCGTCGTGGGAATAGAACCCAGCAGAGACTGAGAGAAGCTGCTGCTGATGCTGCTGCTGGTGCTGGAGTTGCTGCAGAGACTGATGATTCTGAGACTGATGACCCTACTACAAGTGGTTATATCAGCAGCAATTTGTGCAGCACAGAGACTCAAAGTGAATTGACTGGTGATTTAATTGAGGCTATGACCAGCGAACTTCAAAATCTTAGAACTGAAAACATCCAGTTGTGCTCTGATGTTGCACATTTGTCCACTACCTATGACCAAAGTGCATTTGTTGATAATGATGAAAAGGTTTTATTTTTCACTGGCCTACCTACATACCAGATACTGTTGGTACTCTTCACATTCCTTAGTCCCCACCTCCCTGTGAAGAAGTCACTTGATAAGTTTAAGCAGTTGATGCTGACACTGATGCGCCTTAGGCTTAATGTTTCCACGACCTTCCTGTCATATGCATTTAACATATCAATAGCCACTGCTTCTAGAATAGTCACTGATGTCATTGATGTCATGTTTATTCGGATGAAACCATCACTTATCATTGCCAGAAAGAGAGCATTTACAAAAAACTATGCCCAATGCAATTCAGGAAACATTTTGGGAAAAAAATGTGCTGTTATTATGACTGTTTTGAGGTTTTATATAGAACGTCCGTCTAACCTTATTAGCCAGAGCAGAAACATGGTCTTCCTACAAGCACCATAACACAGTTAAATTTCTTGATTGGTAATTAACCCCAACAGGGGCACAGTGTCTTACATATTCAAATGCATGGGGGAGGAAGTCAGTGACAAATACCTAACTGAAAAACTGTGGCTTTTGGACAACATAGTTTCCAAACTTTTTGTACGCTTTAAGGTCTTCCGCTGTGTATGGGCTTGGCGAGAAAACCAGTGTAGTTGTGACGATGTCAGGATACAACAAACAGACGGAAAGTCTCTCCGGAGGCCTGTTTCAGGTAGCTGGTTTTGAGGCAACCCCGAGTTTGTTCACTCTGAGTTAGTGAAACTTCTGGGGTTTTCCGTTTCAGGTAGCGGTTCAGCGCAACCGAGAGTTAGTTGCTGCGGCACATACGCCGTGGGTCTAACCTGCTCGGTAGGTTGGTTAGACCTACTCTGAGTTTGTTTGTCTATGAGGCTTGAAGGCAGCTCTCCGACCAGAAGGAAGTGGTTAGAAATGGCATGTCCTTTTCTACGAGAACAGAGGCCCGTGGACGGAGAGGCTGCGATCCTCAGAAGGAATCTCCGTGAGGAACGATTATTAAGACCCGCGGTGGATATACTTTATTTTCCTGACAATTTTCTTCACGAGCGGTATCGTTTTTCAGCGCGATCTATCATTTATTTTAGACCACCTTCTCCAGCCCCCATGTTAACTGTCAAACGCAACCGGGGGCATGTTTTAAAGTTCGCACTCGCTTTGCCCGTGGTTTAGTTTACAGCCTCAGATTTGAAGGATTCTAAATCCATATTTGTTTCAGATGATTAATATTTCACCTGTATCGTATAAGAGTTCGACGGTCATGTTTTTAGGGTGACAGAGGGTGTCCCCTGGCCAGCCTTGCCTTCTGACCCCGTATGCCGATTCCCGTGCCAGGACCACAGCAGCGCTACACTGGCGCATATGAGGACGAGAGCCAGGGTCCGAAAACACGTTCGGGATCCTGAAGGCAAATGATTCCAGGTTCCTCCAAATGTGCCTTGCAAATGATCGTGCTTTTTTTGCCCGGTCAAGTCCTTCGCCTGTATGCCCTTTGCATCTATAACGCCTTTTGGACGAGCTTTTCTTGGGTTTTTGACCGTATCCTTTGCAGCGTTTTCGTTATCCAGCGCAGAGTTTACATGCCATTACAGGCGCAGTGTTTACATCGAGTGCCCCTCCAACATTGGCCGCGCATCCGGGTTTATCTTGCCCAAGACGTGACGTCGTGAAAACCCTAAAATTGACTGTGGGGGCGCCTCTGTTTTTTATTAGGCTACATTTAATGAAACAAGCGAAAACATAAACATTATTATTAAACATGTTTTTTAAGATATGTCCGTCAGTTTGTAGTGATTGTGGTTTTACATTTGATATGTACTGGATTTGTTGCCGCGAGCGACGTCGCGCCGTCGCGATGTCGCTCAACCTGAATTTATCGCTCGCGTGTGTCTCTATTCTGGACGACATTTCGCGCGGGTGTCCCGCCCCTAAACCACTTCTTATTGGATTGATAAGTAC
>OLKM01001801.1:65463-77055 GCA_900291075.1 Melanogrammus aeglefinus | reverse complement strand
TATTGATATTTTTGGGCTGCACTAATGAGACAAGATGGGCATCTACAGTTCAGCTGGTGCTTGCGTTCACCCGGTACTGACGTTCAAGCAGAAGCAGCGTGGAGCGGCTGAGCCAGATGCAATGAAGGACATTACATTTGCACTATGCCACTAGAGATCTTGGTGCATATTTTCTTGCATTACATTGGAGTAATTACTATACTGAATAAAACCACATTTTTCTGTTTACCTTTGTAGAGGCCAGACAGAGATCATCTACTGGTCTGAACTCCGTATATGCGGCAAGGCTCTTTGCTACCCAAGAGTGAGGTCGGAAATGAGTATGTCAACCAGGGACAGACTTGACCTCGGTAAGAAAAACACAATGTGTTCATGAAATATAGTACAAATTGTCAAAACACGATGCATTGTTTATTATCAGATTAATATTTTTGATGATTTTTGATGAAAATGTAATTTCAGGTCAACAACTCAGTGAGTGCCCTGGCCAAGTCTATCTATGAGAGGATGTTCTTGTGGATGGTCATCCGTATCAACCAGATGCTGGACACCAAGCAAGCAAGACAATTCTACATTGGTGTGCTGGACATCGCTGGTTTCGAGATTTTTGATGTCAGTTGTTACATATGTGGCCACATTACTTCGTAGCATTTTCTTCATTCAGACAGTACTTTTCAATTGTTGACAACTTGTAACAGTCGGTTTATTAAATATCACCTACTAGTACAACAGCATGGAGCAGCTGTGCATCAACTTCACCAATGAGAAACTGCAACAGTTCTTCAACCACCACATGTTTGTCCTGGAGCAAGAGGAGTACAAGAAGAGGGTATCATCTCGGGAGTTCATTGTTGACTTTCGTGCATGACTTGGTGCCTGCATTGAGCTTATTGAGAAGGTACACCTGAATACTATAACTATATATCATTATTCTTTGTGTGTCTTACAAATACTTTTGATAATGTTTTATTAATGCTTTTTTCTCCAAAGCCAATGGGCATCTTCTCCATCCTTGAAGAGGAGTGCATGTTCCCCAAGGCTTCAGACACTACCTTCAAGAACAAGCTGTATGACCAGCATCTTGGCAAGACTAAAGCGCGTTTGAGAAGCCCAAGCCTGCCAAGGGGCCAAGGCTGGGCCACTTTCGCCATGGTGCACTATGCTGGTACTGTGGGACACACACGTCACTGGCTGGCTGGACAAGAACAAGGATCCCCTGAATGACTCTGTTGTGCAGCTATACCAGAAGTCCTCAAACAAACTGCTGCCTGTCCTGTACCCACCTGTAGTTGAAGGTACATATTCATAGAGTGTAACCATAGTTTATAACTGTTAATCCGGTCAATTAAAATACCCATTTATTTTGATGCCATTTATTGCCTCCATTTTACAAACAAAAACGTCATTTTTTTTTTTTTACTAATTACCAATTATTTAAACCAGAGACTGGGGGTGCAAAGAAGGGAGGCAAGAAGAAGGGTGGCTCCATGCAGACTGTCTCTTCACAATTCAGGGTAAGGGCAAATTAAGCAAATTAATGTAAAAATATGTCATTTAATACAAAATTTCACATGTATTTTCTGAATTTGTTCTTAATCAGTTCATTTGTACATTTTTCATATTTTATTCTGTGATGTGTCTTTAGGAGAACTTGGGCAAACTGATGACCAACTTGAGGAGCACCCATCCTCACTTTGTGCGTTGTCTCATTCCCAATGAGTCAAAGACTCCAGGTACAGTGAGCACTAACACATTTGTGTAGTGTCTGGGTTAGTATATGACATGTAAGACACTGCTACACCAAACTAAATATATTGACAATGTTTTTATCACCCATGTCACAGGACTCATGGAGAACTTCCTGGTAATCCACCAACTGAGGTGTAACGGTGTACTGGAGGGCATCAGAATCTGCAGAAAGGGCTTCCCCAGCAGGATTCTATATGCTGACTTCAAGCAGAGGTATTAACTAAATACTTTTTCAAAGCCAACTTTATAAATGCCTTTGAAAATTTAAATTAATGTTACAATGGTCTTTTTCCAGGTACAAAGTGCTGAATGCCAGTGTCATTCCTGAGGGCCAGTTTATTGACAACAAGAAGGCTTCTGAGAAACTGCTTGGGTCAATTGATGTGCCTCACGATGAGTACAAATTTGGACACACCAAGGTTGGTTTATTGTTGTTAAACTATGTTTATACTTCATTGAAAGTTACTGGCTGACAAATATCTTTTCTTACATTAAGGTGTTCTTTAAAGCTGGTCTTCTGGGTACTCTTGAGGAATTGCGAGATGAGAAGCTTGCAGCTCTGGTCGGAATGATTCAGGCTGCATGCAGAGGTTATGTCATGAGAAAGGAGTATGTGAAGATGACGGAGAGGAGGTATGTTTTTAAAAATAATGCTCAAAACTCAAACAGGTTTCTGGCCCCTGAGTGCAACCCCAATAGGATGGTTTGTTTATTTTTTATAGGGAAGCCATCTTCACTATTCAGTACAACATCCGGTCATTCATGAATGTCAAACACTGGCCATGGATGAAGGTGACTACAAGATAAAGCCTCTTCTGAAGAGTGCTGAAACCGAGAAGGAGCTTGCCAACATGAAGGATAACTATGAAAAGATGAAGATAGACCTAGCAACTGCCCTGGCCAAGAAGAAGGAACTTGAGCAGAAGATGGTTTCTCTCCTGCAGGAGAAGAATGATCTTTCGTTGCAAGTGGCTTCTGTAAGTAAACATCATATTTTGTGTTCACTTGTGCAAACATTGAGATACATGTGACATAACATGTTATCCCTATCTAAATATTATACAGGAAGGAGAGAATCTGAATGATGCAGAAGAGAGGTGTGAAGGACTCATCAAAGGTAAGATCCAGCTGGAGGCTAAACTCAAGGAGACGACTGAGAGACTGGAGGATGAAGAGGAAATGAATGCTGAGCTGACTGCCAAGAAGAGAAAACTGGAGGATGAATGCTCTGAGCTCAAGAAGGACATTGATGACCTGGAGCTTACCTTGGCCAAAGTGGAGAAGGAGAAACATGCCACTGAGAACAAGGTTTGTAAAGATGTTAGCACAATACCAACATCATCAACATTGTCCAAACCATTATCAATAGAGTTCAGTTATTTACGAAGAAGTATGACACGTGATTTTGTTTTTGTTCAGGTGAAGAACCTTACAGAAGAGATGGCCTCTCAGGATGAGAGCGTTGCTAAGTTGACAAAGGAGAAGAAAGCCCTCCAAGAGTCACACCAGCAGACTCTTGATGACCTGCAGGCAGAGGAAGACAAAGTCAACACTCTGACCAAGGCTAAGACCAAGCTTGAACAACAAGTGGATGATGTGAGAAAAGCTCATGGAAACTTTCAATGAATATTAGTAATGGAGTTGAGTGAATATTCAATATTACTATTATTGTTCTTAATTATAATCAATTATTGACATCCAGCTTGAAGGTTCTCTGGAGCAAGAAAAGAAGCTCCGTATGGACCTTGAAAGATCCAAGAGAAAGCTTGAGGGTGATCTGAAATTGGCCCAGGAAACTGTCATGGACCTAGAGAACGACAAACAGCAGTCTGATGAGAAACTCAAAAAGTAATGTCATCAAGCAAATCATGCTTCTTTTTTTTTTAAAGATTCATACGTTCGTATGTATATGATTTGTATGTTATTAATTTGTGTGTTATTGTTTCATTATCAGGAAGGACTTTGAGACTAGTCAGCTTCTAAGCAAGATTGAGGATGAGCAGTCCCTGGGTGCTCAACTTCAGAAGAAGATCAAGGAGCTTCAAGTAAGAAAAATTATACGACAATCCCACATCAATGTACCGTTACATTTTTACAAAATATTACGTATTCCTTACTTATTAGGCACGTATTGAAGAGCTGGAAGAAGAGATCGAGGCTGAGCGAGCTGCTCGTGCCAAGGTTGAGAAGCAGAGAGCTGATCTCTCCCGGGAACTTGAAGAGATCAGTGAGAGGCTTGAGGAGGCTGGTGGAGCCACTGCGCTCAGATTGAGATGAACAAGAAGCGTGAGGCTGAGTTCCAGAAGCTGCGTCGTGATCTTGAGGAGTCCACCCTGCAGCATGAAGCCACTGCTGCTGCTCTGCGTAAGAAGCAGGCTGACAGTGTAGCAGAGCTGGGAGAGCAGATTGACAACCTCCAGCGTGTCAAGCAGAAGCTTGAGAAGGAGAAGAGCGAGTTCAAGATGGAGATTGATGACCTCTCCAGCAACATGGAAGCTGTTTCTAAAGCCAAGGTAAGTTATGCTTCAATGCCGTCATTATATTAAGAAATAATAGAGAAAATGAATGCGTAAATATGAATAAATTAACAGGATTTCAAATTGATAAAATCTTCATCATTAGGGAAATCTAGAGAAGATTTGCCGTACCCTTGAGGACCAACTCAGTGAAATCAAGGCCAAGAGTGATGAGAATGCTCGCCAGATCAATGACATCAGTGCCCAGAGAGCAAGATTGCTGACAGAAAACGGTTGATAGTTCTTCCATTCAGTTATTTCTAAGACTATTTTGGGAACATAATTGAACATACATTTTATGTTTCACAAATTCTACATTACTTCTTTTATATTTCTCATCCAACTAGGTGAGTTTGGTCGTCAGCTTGAGGAGAAGGAAGCTCTGGTCTCCCAGCTAACCAGAGGCAAGCAGGCTTATACTCAACAGATTGAGGAGCTGAAGAGGCAAAATGAGGAGGAAGTAAAGGTATGGTAGTATTATTCATAAAAAATTCAGTTTACAAAGATAAAAGAATATCTTGGTTTGACATGCACTGTTTCCCCCTTTTGTAGGCCAAGAATGCTCTTGCACATGGTGTGCAATCAGCCCGCCATGACTGTGACCTTCTGAGGGAGCAGTTTGAGGAGGAGCAGGAGGCCAAGACTGAGCTGCAGCGTGGAATGTCCAAGGCCAACGGTGAGGTAGCTCAGTGGAGGAGCAAGTATGAAACTGATGCTATCCAGCGCACTGAGGAGCTGGAGGAGTCCAAGTGAGTAAAACATTTAATACTTTCGGAAATTCACTTTGATGAATGTAGACAAATTAAGCCATGCTATTCATTAACAGGAAAAAGCTGGCCCAACGCCTCCAGGAGGCTGAGGAACAGATTGAGGCTGTGAACTCAAAGTGTGCCTCACTGGAGAAGACCAAACAGAGACTCCAGGGTGAGGTGGAGGACCTCATGGTTGATGTGGAGAGGGCCAATGGACTGGCTGCCAACCTAGACAAGAAGCAGAGAAACTTTGACAAGGTTTTTACTTAAATTATAAAATATAAATTGTAAATTATAGTTTAATCTTGATTATCCCGGTCCCTCTTTATGTGCTCAACATGTACCACATAATTACCAATTCTCTACAGGTTTTGGCCGACTGGAAGCAAAAATATGAGGAGGGCCAGGAGCTTGAAGGAACGCAGAAAGAGGCTCGTTCTCTCAGCACTGAGCTCTTCAAGATGAAGAACTCCTATGAAGAAACTCTGGATCAGCTAGAGACCCTGAAGCGTGAAAACAAAAATCTCCAACGTGAGTTTATGCTCTGTGAAATTTACAGCAATAGTCGCTGGATGAGAAAAACAAACCATACTTGAACACATAACATTATTCTGCAGAGGAGATTTCCGATTTGACTGAACAAATTGGTGAGACTGGAAAGAGCATCCATGAGCTGGAGAAATCCAAGAAGCAGGTGGAGACTGAGAAGTCTGAGATCCAGACAGCTCTTGAGGAAGCTGAGGTGAATATGACTAAATAAGCCACTATAAATACAAAACATTGTATCGAGTTTTTAATAAATATGCCTAATACAACTGTGATTTACATTAGGGAACTCTGGAGCATGAAGAGTCCAAGATTCTGCGTGTCCAGCTAGAGCTGAACCAGATTAAGGGTGAGGTTGACAGAAAGCTGGCTGAGAAGGATGAGGAAATGGAGCAGATCAAGAGGAACAGCCAGAGGATCACTGACTCCATGCAGAGCACACTGGACTCTGAGGTCAGGAGCAGGAATGATGCCCTGAGAATCAAGAAGAAGATGGAGGGTGATCTGAATGAGATGGAGATCCAGCTGAGCCATGCTAACCGCCAGGCTTCTGAGGCCCAAAAGCAGCTGAGGAATGTTCAGGGACAACTGAAGGTATGACACAAACTAACGAATGGCACATGTAAAACATAGTTCCAGCTATCCTGTTAGGGATGTTTTCTGATAAGTCTTTTCTGTATAATACTAGGATGCCCAACTGCATCTTGAGATGCAGTCAGAGCTGCAGAAGACCTGAAGGAGCAGGCTGCCATGGTGGACCGTAGGAACGGTCTCATGGTGGCTGAAATTGAGGAGCTGAGGGCAGCTCTGGAACAGACAGAGAGAGGCCGCAAAGTGGCTGAGCAAGAGCTGGTGGACGCCAGCGAGCGTGTTGGACTGCTGCACTCTCAAGTAAACAAACATTCTAATCCTATCATTTGAATACAAGAACACATATTTGTTTTGATAGAAATTGTATAATGTATGTTTCAGAACACAAGCCTGTTGAACGCAAAGAAGAAGCTTGAGACTGACTTGGTCCAAGTCCAGGGTGAGGTGGACGATACCGTTCAAGAAGCCAGGAATGCTGAAGAGAAGGCAAAGAAGGCCATCACTGATGTAGGTCCACACTTGTTTGTTTATCGATGTATGACAACTTAATGGAACTCTTAATGAATATATTACTTGACCTTGTAGGCTGCCATGATGGCTGAGGAGCTTAAGAAAGAGCAGGACACTAGCTCTCACCTGGAGAGGATGAAAAAGAACCTGGAGGTCACAGTGAAAGACCTGCAGCACCGCCTGGATGAGGCTGAGAACCTGGCCATGAAGGGTGGCAAGAAGCAGCTCCAGAAACTGGAGTCTAGAGTAAGATGATAATCAGAATGCATTTTATAAAGTATCCATCCAATGTAAGGACAAGATTCATTAATTTCCTTTTACTCTAAAGGTTCGTGATCTGGAGGCAGAGGTTGATAATGAACAGAGACGTGGAGCAGATGCTGTAAAAGGTGTCCGCAAATATGAGCGGAGAGTCAAGGAACTGACCTACCAGGTATGTCCAACTTAAATCTCCAAATATGTTTCTACTGCATTAGCATTTTGATCATATATAAAGGCCACATGATGTTGATTTTTCATTTCCGAATATGGATCAGACTGAGGAAGATAAGAAGAATGGTTGCAGACTCCAGGATCTTGTTGATAAGCTGCAGCTGAAGGTGAAGGCTTACAAGAGGCAGTCAGAGGAAGCGGTAAGTAGAACTTACCTAACAAAATCAGCTTATTTCATCAATTGTGTCACTCATTTAAACAAAATATGAATGATTAACAGGAGGAGCAGGCCAACTCTTACCTGTCCAAGTGCAGGAAGGTTCAACATGAGCTGGAGGAGGCCGAGGAACGTGCTGACATCGCTGAGACTCAGGTCAACAAGCTGAGGGCCAAGAGCCGTGATGGTGGCAAGGTAATTGGATGGCAAAGTACCGTTCAGATTATTGCGCAAACATCTTAGCATCTACAAAAAAATATTTACTTTAAAAATCACTGTATATCTAATTCAAACATTTGTTTTGTTTTTCTCTTAGGGAAAGGACAGTGCTGAATAATTCCTTCCCATTAGAAATATTGCACATTGTACAAGTCATAAAATATGACACAATTGTGAATAGCATATAATAAACTATATATCAACTTTCCACCTTGCAATATGTAGTTATTTGTTTGGCTTTACTTCCTTTGCCCAGTTCTAAGAACAGGGTTTATCCTTACTAGAGCTGAACTCATAGGTCATCGGATGTAGGCCAAAAGGTTTAACATAAAGATGCTTTTAATCAATAATACAAACTTACAGGCATATGGAAATCAATATAGTGAAGGAATAAGTAAAGCAATGTGAAGTGCACGACATTTTAAAGTGTAAACATTGAACTACCTGAGAAACGCACAACTAATGCAAAAGTTGGTGTAGAGCACTTTCGTCTAAGTAGTTTCCATCCCTGGTGGTAATTCCCATTTTCATAGTTCATTGTTTATTTATTTGGGTGTGATTACTAAAAAGCTCACACTACACGATTTCAGCCAGAATTTCCAGGGTAAAACAGGGATTAGAAATCACAGACAAAAAACCAAGCTTGAAGGAATATCATAGCATGCGCCCAAGAGTGACGATTGTGTAGTTTGAAATGCAAAGACGCAATCCAATTAAGAAGCGTCCCATCTCGAGTTTTTGTGATGTAATTTTTTAGAGACCAGTGAATAGACTGCAAAAATACAACAAATACCCAGTAAATATACATCTCTATTAAATTAGTTAAACTGTATTTTCTATTTCCTTCATCATGAATCAGACCACATGGATACAACTGGTGTGTATCAGGGCATGTGCCTTGCATTCATTGGCTGGTTACCATTGATTCTGGCCTGGTTTAGTGGACATCGGCACTTACACATGGGCACCAGCTGGCACATGTTCAGGCATGAGGGGGCTGCGCTCTGGACCAGAGCTGGTGCTCTGGTTCAGAGATAACTTTGACTTTTGTCTCCAGAAGAATGTGAAGAGAAGATTAAGCACAAAAACCGCTGCAGATTCTTCATAATAAGATTCTTCACATATTCTTCTTTAAAGTGTCAACTTTTGAATTAAACCAACACATTAGCTCTTGAAAACATCTTATTTTCATTCAGGGTCATATGAAAAACGTAGGAACCCTATTGTATTCGTTAGTATTATTATAATTATCACTGGTTTATTTTGTTCCTGACAAATCCGGCCATATCTCAAAAACGACATGTTCTAAAGTTATACAAATTGGCAGGCTTGTAGAACTCATAGAAGGTGCAATAGGCATGAAGCTTGCTACACATGCACCATTCGTCATGGTGAACAATTTTCTATTTGCAACCCATATGGTCAGACCATTTGGATATAGAGCAGTGACCACAAATTAACCAAAGGCCAACACTCAAACAGATTTGATGCTGGAGGTGTTAAAAGCTGCAAACTTGTGAGACTATATGCAGATAAATTCATAGCAATAAGTCCAAAGACGGCAGACATACATTTTAAATTGAAACATATACATATCTCCGACGTTTTAACAGGTATCACGTTGCGTCAAAACCACATTGAATATGGCTACTAAGAGTAGATTCCCTATTATACCCATGCCAAAGTTAAAGTCTATATCTGAAAATGGATGCATTTGTTTGAAGCTTCATTTTTGAACTGCGGCCTCTCTCCCAACGCCGGCTGGGCCTTAAAGCGGTACACAAATTTTGCAAATGCTAGTTTTGTCAGGGGGTTTTGACAAAGTACGCTTTTAGAAACAGGGTCTCACCCCACAGGGTGAGATCTTGCGTGGAGCCCCAGATAGAGGGAGATTATCAGTGGTCTTGTATGTCTTCCATTTCCTAATAATTGCTCCCACAGTTGATTTCTTCACACCAAGCTGCTTACCTATTGCAGATTCAGACTTCCCAGCCTGGTGCAGGTCTACAATTGTGTTGCTGGTGTCATTGACAGCTCTTTGGTCTTGGCTATAGTGGAGTTTGGAGTGTGACTGTTTGAGGTTGTGGACAGGTGTATTTTATACTGATAAGGAGTTCAAACAGGTGCCATTAATGCAGGTAACGAGTGGAGGACAGAGGAGCCTCTTAAAGAAGAAGTTACAGGTCTGTGACAGCCAGAAATCTTGCTGGTTTTTAGGTGACCAAATACTTATTTTCCACCATAATTTGCAAATAAATTCTTAAAAAATCAGACAATGTGATTTTCTGGATTTTTTTTCCATTTTGTCTCCCATAGCTGAGGTTTACCTATGATGAAAATTACAGGCCTCTCGTCTTTTTAAGCGGGAGAACTTGCACAATTGGTGGCTGACTAAATACTTTTTTGCCCCACTGTATGTATGTATGTATGTATGTATGTATGTATGTATGTATGTATGTATGTATGTATATATATATATATATATATATATATATATATATATATATATATATATATATATATATATATATATATATATATATACATATATATATACACATATATATACATATACAGTCTAGAAAATAAGTATTTGAACACCCTGCTATTTTGCAAGTTTTCATGGTAGGTGCATGTCCACTGTTTGAGAGATAATCTAAAAAGAAAAATCCAGAAATCACAATCTATGATTTTTTAACAATTTATTTGTGTGATACAGTTGAAAATAAGTATTTGAACACCTGTCTATCAGCTAGAATTTTGACCCTCAAAGACCTGTTAGTCCGCCTTTAAAAGTCCTCCTCCACTCCACTGTATTATCCTAAATAAGATGCACCTGTGTGAGGTCGTTAGCTGCATAAAGACACCTGTCCACCCTATACATCAGTAAGACCCAAACATTCAGCATGGCTAAGAGCAAAGAGCCGTCCAAAGACACCAGAGACAAAATTGTACAACTCCACAAGGCTGGAAAGGGCTACGGAGAAATTGCCAAGCAGCTTGGTGAAAAAAGGTCCACTGTTGGAGCAATCATTAGAAAATGGAAGAAGCTAAACATGACGGTCAATCTCAATCAGAGTGGAGCCCCATGCAAGATATCACCTCGTGGGGTCTCAATGATGCTAAGAAAGGTGAGGAATCAGCCCAGAACTACACGGCAGGACTTGGTCAATGACCTGAAAAGAGCTGGGACCACCGTTTCCATGGTCACTGTTGGTAATACACTAAGACGTCATGGTTTGAAATCATGCATGGCACGGAAGGTTCCCCTGCTTAAACCAGCACATGTTAAGGCCCGTCTTAAGTTTGCCAATGACCATTTGGATGATCCAGAGGAGTCATGGGAGAAAGTTTTGTGGTCAGATGAGACCAAAATGGACCTTTTTGGTCATAATTCCACTAAGCGTGTTTGGAGGAAGAAGAATGATGCGTACCATCCCAAGAACACCATCCCTTCTGTGAAGCATGGGGGTGGTAGCATCATGCTTTGGGGGTGTTTTTCTGCTCATGGGACAGGACGACTGTACTGTATTAAGGAGAGGATGACTGCAGCCATGTATTGTGAGATTTTGGGGAACAACCTCTTTCCCTCAGTCAGATCATTGAAGATGAGTCGTGGCTGGATCTTCCAACGTGACAATGACTAGTGGTGCAACGGTTCACGGGTTACCCGTGATCCGTACGGATCAACCCTCACGGTTCGGGGCGCAAGTGATCCGCGGATCGGCTGATAAAAAAAAGAAGAAGTTGTGCGTTCATGTGATCGGCGCATGTTTAAAGGACAATTCTGGTATTAACAAAAATCACGTAAATCAATGTTTGGTTGTAGTCTTTTCGCTCGGTTCTCCGTATCAACAGTAGGGCTAGAACCGAGCGAAAAGGCTACAACCAACCCCCATTGCAATGAGTTCCAACCGAAATCAATGGATTTACAAAATGCCAAATAAAAGACAGAAACTTGTATTTCGCTACCATACTTAATAAAAAAAAAAGAAGATGAGGATGATTGCATTGCCTGGGGAGAGTGTAGACTCTAAACTCTCCCCAGGCAATGCAGACA
>OLKM01001801.1:50463-62963 GCA_900291075.1 Melanogrammus aeglefinus | reverse complement strand
TGGAAAATATTTACTCATTGCAATGCAATCTTACAACTATTTATGTATATGCAACAATATTCCAATATTTCATCTGATGCCAAGAAACCAGTCCGAAAAGGTATTTCTGGTCTCAGCTGCAATGTGAACCTGAAATATTTAGATAGATGGCCAAACATTTTTTTATATGTCCAAGAAGATAAATGATAGTTAATATAGTTTACAAAAAATATGAAAATGATATATAGCTTTTAAAATTGTAGATAAAGAATGGTAAACGGACAGAAACGTGAGCTTGCGTATCGCTGCATGCGGGCGTTGAAAAAAAAAAAGGTGCTGTAAAAGGTCCCAATTGCAGCCTAGGAACACTTTCAGGCATAAGACATTCAATGGAGTGAAGTAAAGTAAAGATTTGGAATGTGCATGAGTTTTTATAATTGTGAACAGTGGATAATACAATGCACAATGTACAACTAATGTAAAAGTTTGCTGTCAAGCAATTGAGTTCAACAACACTCAGTTAGATTTGGTGTTAAAAAGGCTTGAGTTCACACTACACACTTCTAGCCAGATTTTCCAGTGACATACACCATTTCGAATGGTGTATTCGAAAGTTGGAGGCATGTGGCATCACTTGAGGGATGTTTTTGTCGCGTTAACTGCAAAGATGCAATCTGAGAGGCTCAATGGGTTGCAGAGCCCTGAGTGATATCTAGCAGGTTTAATATCTAGACCTGTCGAGAGCCTAAATCCTGCAATGTGAAGTAGCCAACTTCATCCAATGAGAAACATTAGGAGGAATCGTGTCACCTACAAAAGATAATCAGAGAAAATGGCTGTGAGAAAGACTCAGCAGTGTGTGTATATAACAATGTATACTTTGTTTTGCTCCTGGTTTTTATCACTGCAAATCAGCGACAACTTGGATTGCTTAATTCTTATAGAAAGCCATTTTTGTAAGCTTCACATCTCTTGTGTATTTTTGAGACTAAACGTTGTTTGTAGACCAGACAGACTAGTCTGAGATTCCTCATTGTGAAACATCTTCAAATATGACCCGCTGCAAAACAAGAACAAATATCCAATTAAAATACATCTCTATGAAAGAGGATAAACAGTATTCTCTTTCCCATGACACTTCTCACTCTCCCCAAACGTTTATTAATCAGACTACATGTATTTACAACTGGCATCTGCAATGAAGATAAATATCTTAGACAATTTTAGATATGTGTTGAAATGCTGTATGTACATAGATGCCAATGTACATATAATTGCTTTTGACTGGTTACACACGCCAATAAAGTCTCTTCAATCTTAATGTCCTTTCTGCCAGCCAAATATGAGTGCCACTGGTGTATTTATGTGAGGTCAAGCACACACAAGCTTAACGAGTTGTAGCGCCCCTTTGCTGTATTAGGCAAATAATAGCGGTGGCTAACCTGAATTCTTTAAATAGAATGTTATCTCTAACTATTATTGTTTGTGTTTACTTTGTCTTTCTCTGTATGCAATAATAACTAAGTATCAATATTATAATGACTCAATGACAATCCAAATAATTTGCTTTAAACTTAAAAGGCCATGGTGCAGGGTTTATTTTTTTTTTTCGAATTTGCTTCTTGGCAATAAACATTTTAACTGTTATCCATTGTATTTAATGTTGTTGGGTATCACAAAACTGAATCTAAAATGGAAAAGTAGGTAATATTTGAGTGTTTTGCGATAGCTTCTCATTTCCCCCAGAGTGCATTGCATGACGTCACTTTGGGGAGACAACAGACCAAAGCCCATTGAGACCCTTTGAAAGTAGAGACTAGAAGGAGTGTTCAGCAGATTATACAGATACATAGATAAAAACAGATATATGTAGTTAGTAGGGATGGGCATGATTAATCGACGATCGACTAATTGATCGTTAAGAATTTCGTCGATTACGTAAATTTTTCATCGACTAAACTAATGCCGTGTGCAATTAAACATTTTACCACACGGGGGCAATATTTAAATTTGCGGGCTCCTCCCCCGCAATAAACATCCCGTTTTGTGAGGTGAACTCTTTACGCCTAGCAGCTATAAAAACTATAATACTATACAAACTCCAAAATGACTATTAATGCAGGCTATGTGGAAAATGCGCCGACTTTGGCTCAGCCTGGCTCCGCCCTCTTCCACTACGTAGCTAAGATGTCGTTGAGTACGAAAAGTGTACATCGCCACACACTTCGCAATTTTTTCTTTTCAGTACACTTATTTTCGCCCGATCTGAATCGACTCAATACCACTCAAGGCGAGGTTGGCATCGAAGCAGAAATAAAGAACTTTCTGAGGCCCTGGATTGCACCTCTACAGCTGGTGGAAAGTTGGTCCCCCGCTTTGCCAAGTGAGCACGGAGGTATTTGTGCATCACGGCAGCGCCGGTCCCCTCAGAGCGGGTGTTTTCGGCGGCTGGACTGACGGTCTCCAGGCTGCGGTCGCGTCTGACCCTGTAGCATGTCAACATGCTCATCTTTCTGGAACACAAATCCGTTAGACTGTGTGCATGTAAATGGTGCTGAAGTTGTGTGAGTTACTGGTTCTATTTTCAGAAGCTTTGTTACTAAGCCTAATTCATTGTTCTCGGCCTTCTTTCTCTGCCTTTTTTTAAATATTTTGCGTTACATTTGGCAAAACCTGTCCGAATTAATTATAATACATTTTTGGTTAAGTTATAACATGATTTTTTTATAATATTGTTATTATTTTGGGAAGAAACTAGGGTTGTGTTTATTTTTAGTTATATTTATGAGCGCCGGCTTCGAGCTGCAGGCTCCGTTACTTAGTTTAGGTTTAACCGAGTTGTTCATCTAATAATAAAGATCCCAATGAGGAAAACACACTGTTTTTGTAATTTCATTTCATTTTGAATGTAAATACTTAATCCTATAAGCATATAAATGGATCCTCGACTGGTACTGGGCCCCGTTTCCCGAAAGCATCGTTAGCCTAAGTGGATCGATAAGTGCGTCGTACGAGCATCGTACAGTTTTCACACCGTTTCCCGAAAGCATCGTTGGTAACGAACGTCATAAAAACGCTCGTAGCTAACGAGTACTCTAGGGTACTCGTAGGACGCTATAGAGCATCGTTAGCCTACTATAGCCTCAGTGGCGTCACCAGCGGACATTCCTAGTATTGGATGCGTTTTATTAAAATACATCCAATACCACGGAATGCCCATGCTTGAGCCATTTCGCAACCGAAAACAGTGGTTACGCCGATATATTAGGCCTACTCAAAGACGACTGATTTAAACAGCAAAGATAGATGTTAGAAGTCAACAACAACATAATTTATTGCAGCAATTAAAAATTCCAAAAATACATGCGCAACCGAAATGCACCGATCAAACGCCACGTCACAATAAAATCAAATGATTCCATTGCTCTTGTGTGGGAGGTCGCTTTCAAGCTGCATTTGCTGTCTCCCTCAGATTTTAATTCAACCATCGTGGTTAAAATGTCCTCATATTGATCAATGACATAAGACATAGGCTGCATCCGAATACTCGTACTTGCATACTATATAGTATGCATTTTGTAGTATGCGAAAAATCTAGCGCGTCCGAATACTCTAGTATGCATTCTGTAGTACGGAAGTCGTTTCCGAATGCATACTACCGCCAAAGTGAACCACGGACCACACTACGCTATCCCACAATGCAACCGGAGTCTGGTAACAAACGAAGAAGAGATGGCTGACCCGACACCACCAATATATCCATTATATATATATCCATATATATATATAATATATATAGATATCCATTTCAAGAGCCATTTGCGTAGAAAGAGACATTTTTTTTATTCAATAGCAACGATAATGAGACGGAAAACAGGTACATTTTGCCGCCATCTGGGGGGAGATACGTCATCTCCAAACATCCGGTGGAGTTTCGGCGGCGTTCTACGCATGTCTGTAGACCGTACTACACAGTCAAGTGTAGTATGGTCAAGTAGTAGACACTAGACAGAAATAGTATGTACTAGGTATTCGGATGCAGCCATAGGCTACATGCATCATGCTGAGACCAGCGGGTGTCGGAGAATTTCTGCAGGCGTTTTTTGTTGCGATTGTTTACATTAATGCACTGTAGGCGCTTCGGTGAGGCTGTGAAGTTCACTATTTATTGGACCCTGTCTAGACAGTAACGAACATCCCTGACCATAGTTAATCGCGTTTAGTCTCCACTCAGAGTGAACTCATTATTGCATACGGGTGTCTTCATTCTTGAAAAAATGAAAACATTCGGGAGTATGCAATAGTTATTCTAAAGAGGTCAGAGACTCCGTGCACAGCCCCTCCCCAGTGAATCAAGAAACCCCGCGCCGTGACGAACGGGGGATATGACCCCCTCGGTTTTACACAGGAAAGTTAAAGGTGAAATCGCAGGGCGTGCCAAGCTGCGACCGAACCGGCTCGGCAGTGTAAAAAGACCACCAGGGTTCGAGTAAGGTAGGAGCCAGCTGAGCTCCCATGGAGAGGTCTGGCTCCCATGAAAGCAGCAAACTCAAATATCTGTGGGGGTCTCTGAAAATACAGCTGCATAATATTGTAATTATAAATAAAGCTATTTTCCCTTCCACATGCAGAGTAATATTGACGTTAAGTGGGATAATAGAACGCCGGTCATTATCGGGAAACTAGCCCAGACAGGGCGAACCGGACACCGACGGGACACGGAGGCGCTTCGACCTGAAGGCGGGGCTTATTTTAGATAATGAGCGGCTACTTGCCAAACGAAAAGATAACTTCACAAGGCGTCTTTTTACAATTTATTTGTTACCGTAGGTAGTGTTGATCAGCAGAGAAACAGTTAGCCAAAGACGTTGACGTCGCTTATCAACCGAAGAAGCTGGCGTTGTTGTCAAGGGCCCATGAAGTGAACGGTGCGTCCCACGGCATGGAGCCCATATCCATATAAAAGCCATATCCATATAAAAACCCATATTTAAGTCCAACACGGAATATGGAACCATAACTCGAACGCCTATAGCCTACTTCACCAAGCTCTCATAATCAGGTCAGCAATAGCCGTCTTTGAATGATCATGAATGAATGGAACTTTGCATTTTTTATGTCTACAAATATTCTCTACTAGAGAGCCAATCAATGAAACCTTATGCGGAATCAGATAAAGTCGGCTCTCTTGCTGCGCTAAGTATGTTTCAGAAATCACTCAGCACATTAAGATAAATGTAGTTGTCACACAAGCTATTTTGGATTTTTGTAATATGGAATTATTTCAGAGGGGGAAATCCCGTGAATAAATGTATGCACAGTGCGTTCAGGATTAGGACTGATATACATTATATATGGCGGCCTAGGCCTAATCAATTGTATTTTAATATCTTTAGCCTTCATGTTATTGCACTCTATTCTTTTCGCAGGCTACTCTACGGTTGGCCTTGATGGAGAGATGTGTTAACCCTTTTTAACCCCATTTTCCTGGGACATTCCTGCGTCTCCCCCTGCTTCATAGCCCGTTTCAGCACCATGTCAGTGGACAGGTACAATCCTACGAACGTCGTGAGTGCAGCGAATGCGCGTTCATGTTAAGAGGAGTTTCGGGAAACGCTCCAAAGAAATTACCGATGATTCGAAAGATCCTTCGGTAGAATGATCGTACGAGCAAAGATCTATCGATATCGGGAAACGGGGCCCTGAACTGTTGCAAAGCAACGCAAAAAAAAATATATTAACGATTAATCGACTAATTGATCGTTAATTCCCCCGACGATCGACTAAGACAACTTAATCGAATGCCCATCCCTAGTAGTTAGTATATGTTACACGTGAACCTCCTAAGATTGCGCAATTTGATTGGTTCGCTATCTCGGGATATTGGGCAATATCCCATGATTGACATCTCAAACTCGATATTGTTGTCATCGCAAAATGTCAGCTGATAACAAATAAACCTTGGTTCTCGGGGGCTATTCCCCACTATTCACTTCGCCTTCAGCGTATAATTGTTGACTAATAGCCTAGATAGATAAATAGCCTAGTCAAGTCTTTATTAATACCAAGCTACACGTCGGGAATTCATTTAGGTGATTCGGCTCACACAGCATAGCCTACAAGACCACACAGAACAAGGGAGACAAGTCTGACTGGAATATACATCACATTAAAACTACACCCATGCGTTGATAGATAGACAGATAGAAAGATAATTAAATGTGTTCTATTATTTGCCTTGCGGAGCCAGCCAACCCTGTGCCCGTATGCAAATTAGCCATGTGCGCCTAACACAAGAAAGACGTAATGTTGAGAAGTCATACTAAAAACGGATAGCAAGCGAAAGCCGAACTAGACTGTATCAATTACAAATTTAGGGTCCATTCTAACTTATGGTAAGAGGCTAGTCTTTAAATCTTTGCAGTGACTGAATGTTGATGATAAAACGGATTGTTTTGCATAAGATGAGTGTGTGCGACTGTGCGTGTATCCTTTTCGTCTTCGGCATACTGCGTCGTTGTAAAGGCCTTGTGGTTAGTTGTGGTCTTAGTGAAGCAGCCTAGCCTTGGAGTTGGATAAGTTGGGGAGTGCAAGGGAGAGAGAGAGAGCACCCGCCGTGGTGATGTTTGGCTTGTTGTACAACCCCGGTCTCACGAACATACGTGACACTGTCACGTTATTTTAATCTAGTGTTCGTGATCAGGGACACGTATTGTCCGCTCGGACACTGGACTTGTGAGGCATCGACGCGGACTTTCATTCACATAGCCAAGAACAAGACAATAGATGGCTAGGTACAATAAACATCAAGACATACCATTCTAAAAAGAACAAATGAAGCAGCTACCCTTGTTTCCTTCGCGGTTTGTCTACAGAGCAGCGCACCTGCATTTAATATATCCATGAATTGTTACAATTTCTCAGAATCAAAAGGCGAAAGTAGAAACGGGTGGCCAAAAGCTGTCGTATTGTTAGTTATCACAGACTATTTTAAGTAGAAACGGGTGGCCAAAAGTGCTTAGTGACACGACAAACACTTCCAATTGAGATACATGAGTTTTGACACGAAAATTTTGAAAATACGTGTCCCTGATCACGAACAATAGATTAAAATAACGTGACAGTGTCACGTATTTTCGTGAGACCGGGTTGCGTTGTGGGCTGTCTGTCTGAACATCCGCCGGGTTGGATGGTGTGCTTTGTGTATGTGTTCAATGTAAATCTGTCTGGTCGTATTTGCGGTAGATTGATGGTTGAATAATGTCACACCACGATCAGTTATACTTGTAGGCACTCATTGGCAAGTGCACTGATTGCTGTCCGATAGGCTAAGTTAGCCCATAGCTAGCATTATGCCTTCTATTTCTAGATTTTCTGACTAAGTTTACCGGTACTTACGACATAATCGCTGTCACTAGATATAAAGAAAACGTTGACTTTCACTCAATGCTATTCACTGACAGTAAAAATAAATAAAAGTGTCGTATTGTATGCACTGCTGTTCATTGACTAGCTCCAGCGCTCTTTGGTGGTTGCTAAATGATAGCAACTCTCCATTCATTTGGAGCATGTATAAATGGCCAGATTTGATAATAGTTAGGATAGTAATAGGCTAGATCCACAGAAGACGTTAGCTCGGCTCAGGGAGGAATGGGGTAAAGGAAACACACAGAGACGGGGTAGTTGCGTAGGAAAAGGTACCATGTATTTCAGAAACAAATAATGAAAACACAAAGTTACTATAAATATGACTTAAGGAAAATATGTATGTAAACCAAAATAAATAACCAACTCAATTACAAAAAGAAATCAAAGGAAATTCCACCGGTTTTATTCCGCGCGGCCAGCGCCCCACCCCAAAGTCTGAATTCTCGAAGTCTGAGTCCTTGTCGCCAGATTGGGATTAGTGGATGTGCATGTGTGATAGGGGGCAGAAGGTGGGGGGGGGGGTTGTGTGTGGGGAAGGTGTGGTGTAGGTACTGGCTGACTCCAAGGAGCCTCCTACCCTGACCCGGCAGGAGCAGAGTGGACTGGGGGGGAAGAAGATCGCTGGTCACTGTTCTCTTGGGTAGCTCGCCATCAATCATATCATCATCGTTTCCGTTGCCACCTGGCCTACACAAACAGGGCTAGAGCAATATCATCTCATGTTCCGTTGCCATCCACTGGCCTACACAAACAGGGCTAGAGCAATAGTAAATCTCATGTGCACACTTAACTCTGATACTCATGGTGGAATAAGTATTTAAATAACTACAGTCAAGTAAATGCAAAATACTTAATAAATAAATGAATACAAAATACCCAATAAGTAAATGTAAGTGAGCCCTCTGCAGTGAAAAAAAATTGTGTTTTTGTGACGTAGTTTGAAGACCAGTGAAGAGACTGCAAAACTACAAATACAACTCAGCTTAACAGTATTTTCTTTGCTATAATGCTTCTCAGTCTCCTCTCAAAGTCATGAATCAGTCAGACCACATGTATTTATAACTGGTGTGTAGCAGGGACCGTGCCTGGCGTTCAAAGGTTGCTCACCATGGATTCTGGCCTGATTAAGTGGTCATCGACACTGACACAGGGGTACAGCTGGCCCAAGTTCAGGCACGAGGGGGCTGCACTCTGGGCCAGAGCTGTGGCTCTGGTATGGGTATCTGTGGTAGACAAGTCATGCAAACTGTTGGCTTTTGTCACCAGATGAAGGTGAAAAGGAGATTAAGGGCTCCGTCAAGACACAAAAACACACGCAGACTCTTCATACTTTAAAGCGTGAACTTTTGAATTATTCCAACACATATATATATATACACAAAACATATTATTTATATTATTATTATTATTAATGCCATGACTATTATAATTGTGTTGAAACTACGAGACTAAATTGGACGTTATAATTATACTTAGCTTGCTACACATGGTGATGAAGCAATTTCAATCTTTATCTGTCAGCCAAATAGGAAGCAATGCAACAAATTCATTGCTACAAACATCAGACATAAAAGTACTGACATAATATAAAATGCAATACAATTTAGTAAGGTGTTCTTATATTGCAAGAAGAACTAAATCTAACTATCTGTATATCTATGTTAATAGAAGCATGTAAATATACACACAAACACATCTTTTTATATATAAAGGGATGTGCCTCATAATTTTCACAAGGAATCTGTATTACTTTGAAACATCCTCAATCTTCAGTAAAGGTAAGTATTTTCAAATTAATTTGGTGATTACTCAATAATGGAATGGAAAATACTAATGGAAATGCAATCTTAAAAATCGATGTAAGCATATGCAACACTATTCCTTGGCAGTTGTTCCAGTTAATATAGTCTTACGCCAAAAAAAAACAGTCCAAAAAGGTATCTCTGGTCTCAGCTGCGATGCAAACCTTAAGTATTTATAGATAGATGCCAAAACAGCTTTTCTTCTGTCCAAGCAAAATAATAGTAAAGATAGTTTCAAACCAGATATGAATTAGATATCTAGCTATTACAATTGTACACTAGGAATGGTGAACATACAGGAACAATGAGATTGTGTATCTGTGTATTTGGGTGATGAGTGCAGTAGAGATGAAAAGAAAGAGGCGTTATTTCAACGGAGTGAAGTAAAGCTTGGGAATGTGCATGACTTTTTTAATTGTGAACATTGGATACTTAAGTAATACAATGCACAATGTACAACTAATGCAAAAGTTTGCTGTATAGAACTAGTTAACCCGTTAAACTTGAGCTTGGGGTTGGGATTGAATACTGAAGGCTAGAGTTCACACTACACAATTCTAGCCAATGTGTCAATGTGTGTATTAAGTGATGTAAGTCGCTTTGGATAAGAGCGTCTTCTAAATGCCCTACATGTAAATGTAAATTTGGCATTAAGTAAAGGATGTTCGACGAGTGTGAACTGCAAAGATGCAATCTGAGAGGCTCAACAATGCATTGCAGAGCCCTGAGTGATCTAGCAGGTTTCATTTCACATTCCAAATCCTGGAATGTGAAACGACTGTCAATGACAGTAGCAACCTTCATCCAATGAGAGAGCAAGACTAAAGATAAAAGGCAAATGTAATCCTTTGGAGGAATCACAAGAGAGAAAGAGGCTGAGAGAAAGACTCAGCAGTAGATACATAAAATGTATACTTTTTTTTATTATAATTGTTTTGAAGGAAGGATTCCTCCTTCTAAAACATCTTGAAAAATGACTCCCTGCAAAACTATTTATTCTGCAAAACTAGTATTCTCTTTCCCATAAAACGTCTTTCTCCCCCCCCAATGTTTATTAATCAGACCACATGTATTTAAAACTGGCATCTGCAAAGAAGTTACATATCTAAGACAATTGTAGTTATGATGTGTGGAAATGCTGCATGTAGATGGGTGCCAATATAAATATAATTGCTTTTGACTGGTTACACACGCCAGTAAAGTCTCTTCGATCTTAATGTCCTTTCTGCCAGCCAAATAGGAAGCAATGTGCCACTGGTGTATTTATGTAAGGTCAAGCACTCAGACATCAAGCTAAAGGATACAGTGTAACATAAAGAACTGTCCATTATGAAGATATCAAACATAAAAGTACAGTAAAAATATGTTCATACAATTGAATAAGAAGGGGATTACATAGTAGAATTCATTTGTATATAGGCCTATGTATATATATATATATATATATATATATATATATATATATATATTATATATATATATTATATATATATATATATATATATTAATACTGTATATATATGTTTATAGATATATGCCAAAAAACAAGTAAACATCTTATTCCCTTGGTGGTCCACTTTTGCACATTAGATTTAATATGTATTCAGTTTAAAAGCCCAATCATTGCAGATTACACAAATAATTGAAGCAAAGCTGAATGGAAACACAAGCTGAAAACAATGTAAAAATACATTCATCACTATTCCTTGGCATCATGTCATTAAATTTGATATACTCTAACCATGCCAAAAGTGGTAATCTGGTGACAGTTGCAATGTTGCAATATGGACAAGAATTTGGATATTTATAGAATCTCAAACTTCTTCTTCATCTTTTATTCTGTTAAATTAGGTAAATGATAGTAAGATAGTTTTGGAACAGATATGCACATGGTATATCTATTAATATAGGGATACGGAAGATGAGCGTCTGTACACCTGTGGATACAAGTATACAAGAATTTAAAAAATCTTTCATGATTTAAAGGAAGCAAATATTTTAAATTTTCCCTCCAAAGAAGTGCAAATCAAAAAAAAATTAGCACATGCAACCCAATACCCCCAGCATAATGGCCTCTATTGAATCGTCTACCTTGGCATTATGTCATAAATGTTTGAATACTGAGATAAAGCCAAAAAAGGAACCCTTGCTTACTGTTTCAATGTGGCATGGATACGTATTCAACTTCGATTGTGTGAAACTGATTATTAATTTGCTTTCAGAATTGTAACTGTTGGAAATGTATATGCCAATGAACAAATAAAATGCAATGCTAAACAGAACAAGGAGACCTGCCCTTATTTAGTTTCTGCCTTGACTGCAGATCCACCTCTATATAAGATGCCAGAAGATGAGGTGAAGAGACTGCAGGGGATTTCAGTTATTACAACTGGTGGTAAGTCAGACTGATGCTTCAGCTGCTGTGTAGGGGAGACCATTGCATTAGATTAAGGAATCAAAACCCCTTTTTTTTTCCTTTTTTTTTTTTTTCTTCTTTTTGTTTTTTGTTTGTTTTTGAAAATATTCCTATTCATCTACCTCTTAGCAAAAATCATGAAGAATATTTTTAATTGACATGTCTTTTAGATAGTGTTTAGGATCTTTGTTTATTTAAATTACTATCTAGCGTTGTTTACATTCGTAAAGATTTTTCCAGTAATCTTCTTGTTAGGTATTCTTCTTATTTTAGAGGTCATTAGAGGTGTCTTTTAGCTACATCTTATCTGAATTTTTGATTTAATTGTTTTATTGTCAAAACAAAACGTTGATATAAGTATGTAAAAATCTACTATTACTTATACATGTGACTTAATAATACTAATAACTTTTATTTTAAAGGAATAATTTATTCTGCGATTAGAGGGAAGGAAACGGTAAGAATATGAATATCTCGTGAACAAACACCATCACAAAACCTTCTTGAAGCCATCTATATATGTCATTTAAAATAAATAAATGAGTTCGTTTGTTTTCATGAAATAAGCCTTGATCATGAGTACGGACGCAGAAATGGCCATTTATGGCGAGGCTGCCATTTACCTCCGGAAGCCAGAGAAGGAGAGGATTGCGGCCCAGACCGCGCCATTCGATGCGAAGGCTGCTGCATTTGTGGCTGATGCTAAGGAACTGTTCGTCAAGTGTACCATCACTAAGAGGGATGCTGGCAAAGTCACCGTCACAGTTTTGGCTACAAAGGAGGTAGGCAGAGGTTGATCAGGGCCAGTGTTGGGGAGTAACGGAATGCATGCACTGGCGTTACGTATTCAGAATACAAATCATAGCTAACTGTAT
>OLKM01001801.1:21519-50438 GCA_900291075.1 Melanogrammus aeglefinus | reverse complement strand
ACAGATTACAAATTTTAAAATAGTTGGTATTTTTTTAGAATACAGTTATATGTTTGAAATCAATGGATGAACTTGCCCGATACTATCTGTTCAGCAGTTTATCCAGGTGCTTTCACACCAACAGCATTTAGTCGCGCACTAAACGAGTTTGGTCCCCTTGGTTCGGTACGTTTGCGTTGTGAACCACCTCACATCGATGTGAACCAAACCAGCCGACCGAGACCTCCCTGAACAGCTGGTTTCAGTTCGCTTCCAAACGAACCCTGGTACGGTTCGCTTGAGATGTGAAAGCGATTGCACCTCAGTTCGATCCAGTTCTACAAAGCATATGCCTCTTTGGACGTAACAGGCAACCGCTCAGCCGCGCACATTATGGGAAATTATGTTTGATTTAGCGGTAAACCCCAAGAGACAGCAGCAAATTTAATGGAAAATAGTTTCACTTTCAGGGAGACTTGGGCCCAACCACATTCAGCAGTAATGAAAACAGATAGAACACACCAGAATAGGCCTGTTAGTAAGCAGGATTTGATGCGCATTCCCTAACACTTATAAAATCATTCAATGTGGAAGTAATCAAGTATTCAGAATACCAATACTCAGAATGGAGTATGAAAACGGAATCGTTTACTATTACATTATGTGGCATTATTCTGGTTATTCTGTAACTGGGATATCATTTCTTAAAAGTAACCTTCCCAACACTGATCATGGCATGGACTAGGTTGTTGGTATCAACAATGCAAAAGTGAAAGTTGCATTATAAAGAAAACTAAAAATGGGTTTCCATATTTCAGGAGAGGACAGTCGACGAGGACGATGTCACACCCATGAACCCTCCCAAAGTACGACAAATGAGGACATGGCATGATGCCCATCTCAATGAAGGCCTCTGTGTTGTTTAACCTTGCAGAGCGTTTTGCAGCATGGATGATCTACGTAAGATATTTAACATTCTAAATTAAAATACATAAAATATATAATAATATAGTATATAAATTACTTTGAAAACTGGTGATTTCCTCAGATACCTACTCTGGGGCTGTTTTCTGTGCCTGTTTGTAAACCCTAACAAGTGGCCTTCCCAGTGTAAATGATCAGTCGGTGTCAATGCTACAGAGGCAAAAAGCGATGGAGGCCTCCACCCACATCTTCTCCTTCATCTGACACGCCCTTTTCAGAACACAAATGCTCACTGGTTTGTAAATTCAAAGTTTGAAATCCCTAATCTTACCTAATTATTATGAATAAATGGCATAATCATCCAAATGTGATTTTTTTTGCAGACAGAGATGAACCAGTCTGTCCTGATCACGTACGTTTGATTCTGTAAATATGAAAAAAATATGATATAATACAATGAATCATGCATTGGAAACTTTTAAAAATGAATTTACTGTGAAAAAAAATTCTTTTCACACAGTGGAGAATCCGGTGCTGGAAAGACTGTGAACACCAAGCGTGTCATCCAGTACTTTGCTACCATCGCAGTGGGTGGTGGAGGAGATAGTAAGAAGGATGCAGGCGCTGGAAAGATAAAAGTATGTTTAAAAAATAAACATAAACGTGATTTTTTAATGTATTGATTCATTGATTTAATAAGAACATGAAGAATTTAAATAAAATTCAATAAAAAGGTATAAACATTTTATGTTTGATTATAGGGGTCACTGGAGGACCAGATCATTGCAGCCAATCCCCTGCTGGAGGCCTATGGCAATGCCAAGACTGTGAGAAATGACAACTCCTCCCGTTTTGTAAGTATGAAATTCATTTCTCCCTGAAGATGCTCCCTAGTTTTTGATGATTTTTTTGAGGATGATTAAAACTTATTATTTTGCAAACAGGGTAAATTCATCAGAATTCATTTCATCGCCAAACGGTAACTATTCCAGTGAGACAATTGAGACGTGTAAGTATCTAGTTCTACATTTTCGTAAATTAACCAAGATTATTAGGGGTATAGGTTTTGATTAATGAATGGGCTTATAGATCTGCTGGAAGAAAGTCAAGAGTGACATTCCAGCTTCCCTGATGAAGAGAGGCATCAATTTTCTACGCGAGATGATGGAAAACCCAAACTCTGAGATGCATTTGGTGAGATTTTATAATAGTAAGATTGTGAAGAATGTACTTAATATTAAGATGAAAAGTTTTCATGAATTGCCTTTATCTATTCTAATATGACTTAATGTGTACAAATGACTTCTGAAGTTCAAATATTTAAAGGGCTAGTTTTCTCACTAGAATAAATCATTTTTGGTAAAGATTATATCTTGCATTGCCTTTTATGGATATGCATTTGGAAAATGCACTTACATGCATTGCATGTAAGTGCAAAGCATGATTAATTATTTTTTTATTCAGAAGTTATCTGTTAGGGTAGCAGCACATCAAGCAGAAAAAATAAATTTGTTAAATCCCTCAGAAATGACCCTGATCACCACCAACCCCTACGACTTCCCATGTGGCAGTCAGGGTCAGATCACTGTGGCGCAGCATTGGATGAAAAGAGGAGCTGGATGCTACTGATGTAAGTGGTTGATTGAAAAACCCTTCATATGTTTTCCACACGGCATACGTTTTACAAAATGTTTTCTAGATGTTTGTTCTTTTCAACACAGGCTGCTATTGATATTTTGGGCTTCAACTATGAAGGACAAGGTGGGCATCTTTTAAGTTCACATGGTGCGGTTGCTTTCACCAACGGTAACATGAAGTTCAAGCAGAAGCAGCGGTGAAGGAGCAGGCTGAGCCAGATGGCAATGAAGGTAACGATTAACACTCATTCGTCAGTGCACTAGAAGGTATATTGGTGCATATTTGCTTGTATTACATTGGCAGTCATTATTAAACAGAAATAAATATACATATCATTTTTTCATGTTAAATTTGTAGAGGTGACAAGAATTCCTATCTAAGGGTCTGGAACTAACTGCTGATATGCTCAAAGCTCTTTTGCTACCAGAAGTGAAGGTCGGAAGAGTATGGTCACCAAAGGGACAAGACGGTAACCTCAAGGTGAGAGAAATACAATGTGTTTGTGGTGCAATTTCTGTTAACATGATGCATTGTCTATTCTGAACCTAAAATGTTAATGATTTTATCCCAAAAAATATTTTCAGGTAAACAACTCAGTGAGTGCCCTGGCCAAGTCTATCTATGAGAGGATGTTTTTGTTGGAATGGTCATCCGTAATCATCAGATGCTGGACACCAAGCAAGCAAGACAATTCTTCATTGGTGTGCTGGACATTGCTGGTTTTGAGATTTTTGATGTAGGTTGTTCAATAATTTGCAGCATTCTGAAAGCATTTCCTTCATTCTGAGACATTAGTCATTACCATTCAATTGTTTAAAACCAGTAATAGTCGGTTTATTAAATGTCCCCTACTAGTATAACAGCATGGAGCAGCTTTGCATCAACTTCACCAATGAGAAACTGGCAACAGTTCTTCAACCACACAATGTTCGTCCTGGAAGCAAGAGGAGTAGCAGAAGGAGGGTATCATGCTGGGAGTTCATTGACTTCGGCATGGACCTGGCTGCCTGCATTGAGCTCATTGAAAAGGCACACCTGAATTCTAACTATATATCATTATTCTATGTGTGGCCATGAAGGTACTTTTCATCATTTGTCATCTGTCATTTTTTCTCTAAAGCCAATGGGAATCTTCTCCATCCTTGAAGAGGAGTGCATGTTCCCCAAGGCCTCAGATACTACCTTCAAGAGCAAGCTGTATGACCAGCATCTTGGCAAGAACAAAGCATTTGAGAAGCCCAAGCCAGGAAGGAGCAAGGTTGAGGCCCACTTCTCCCTGGTGCACTATGCTGGTACTGTGGACTACAACGTCACTGGCTGGCTGGACACAAGAAAACAAGGGATCCCCTGAATGACTCTTGTTTATTGGGCTGTACCAGAAGTCCTCTAACAAACTGCTGCCTGTCCTGTACCCACCTGTAGTTGAAGGTACGGCTCACATTTGGGACCAGTAGTTTTTATGTCAGTGATATTATAATTATTTCAGGGTTTTCGTTGTCCGGTAATTACCGGACTTTGACCGTTAAAATTTGGCCGAAGTCCCGGTTTGTTTTTCAACCCCCCGGTCAAAATGACCGGCAGGCGCGTCGTTAGACTGGGCAATTCGAGGCCCGTAGAGTTTACCTTCTTTGTGGTCGTATTCCACGGCCACAGATGGAACATTGGTAAACGCGAAGTGGAAAGCCGCAAAAACTTCTGACATGTCCATATTGGGGCCCAGATTTTAGAAATCATTTGTTGGCAGGAATGTTGCAAAAATTCAGCGTTGGTATTCTTTCTCCCTATGCATAGCCTGTGTCCACAATGGCTGTTCGGCTGCTAGCCTTTTAGTGAGATTCGAGAGTGTTAGAAGGACAGTAATAAAAATCTTGGCAAGAATGGATATAGAAGAGAGACCCGCAAGTAGAATTCCGACCCGGTCCACTTGAAATCGGGTAGGTGCATGACATGTAGGCCTAACGTAAACTTATATCACCTAATTTCAGAACAAAACTCTTGCTTAGCAACGATGGGAAATACTATCAAATGTTATTATTTTAAACCAGTATGGAAATATTACCGTAGGCCTACACGTTACCTAGGCATCGAATAACACCACACACACGCCGTGCGCACGCAAACACGCACGCGAAGCCGCTAATCGGGAGAGTTTGGAGAATTTCCTGTGGGTCGCCGTTAACGTGTCCAAACGGCGCAACAATTCGATTTTCTCTATAGGACCAACTGAGCGCCCCTTCGCCGAAGTTGGTACAGCCCAGGGAAAGCGAGAGGGACAGGAGAAATGTCGAAGAAGGGCTAACTTGAAAAACTATTTCTGAAACAAAACGTTCGTTCTAAGGAGACGGATGTGAGGCTGAATTCACGGAGGGCGGCGGCCTCCGTATTCTGATTGGAACCGGAATTCAAACCATTTGTCCGGTAAATTGAAAACCTGCCGGTCACGTTGACCGGTACGATTTTTTTCTAGCGGAAACGCTAATCAAGCCACTAAATGTGTTTCTTAGAAAAAACTAGTTATAAATTGAACTGTGACCAATCACCTGTAATTAAAAACAGAGGTCGGGGGTGCCAAGAAAGGGGGCAAGAAAAAGGGTGGCTCCATGCAAACAGTGTCATCACAGTTCAGGGTAAGCGTAAATACACAAATAAATGTAAAAGCTTGATTAATGACTTACTACATATGCATATATAATTCTAAATTGTTCTTTCCGAAGTTCTACGTAATTAATATTTTGTTTTATGTCTATAGGAGAATTTGGGTAAACTGATGACCAATTTGAGGAGCACCCATCCTCATTTTGTGCGTTGTCTGATTCCCAATGAGTCAAAGACTCCAGGTACAGTGACTACTAGTAAATGTTCATAGTGTCTGCGTCATGATACTACATTTAGTTAACTAATAATATTAAATTCATGAATTTCACCAAAATGACAGGACTCATGGAGAACTTCCTGGTTATCCACCAGCTGAGGTGTAACGGTGTACTGGAGGGCATCAGAATCTGCGCAGAAGGGCTTCCCAAGCAGAATCCTCTATGCTGACTTCAAGCAGAGGTATTAACTCAATGATTTTTAAAAAATTATTATATTTTAAAAATGTCTTTTAACATTTGAGTTATTGTTAAAAACATTACAATGGTCTTCTTCAGGTACAAAGTACTGAATGCCAGTGTCATTCCTGAGGGTCAATTTATTGACAACAAGAAAGCTTCTGAGAAACTGCTTGGGTCCATTGATGTGCCTCACGATGAGTACAAATTGGGACACACCAAGGTCTGTTTATTGTTGTTAAATATTATGTTTAAACTTGATTTAAAGTGACTTGCTGACAAATGTCTCTTCTTCCATTAAGGTATTCTTCAAAGCTGGTCTTCTGGGTACTCTTGAGGAGATGCGAGATGAGAAACTGGCTGCTCTGGTCGGAATGATTCAGGCTCTCTGCAGAGGTTATGTCATGAGAAAGGAGTATGTGAAGATGTCAGAGCGCAGGTATGTTTTATAAACATAATGCTCAAACCTCAAACAGGTTTTAAGACACTGAGTGCAAAATATGACTGGTTTATTTTGTTTGATAGGGAAGCCATTTACACTATTCAGTACAACGTTCGCTCATTCATGAATGTAAAACACTGGCCATGGATGAAGGTCTACTACAAGATCAAGCCTCTTCTGAAGAGTGCTGAAACCGAGAAGGAGCTTTCTCAGATGAAGGAGAATTATGATAAAATGAAGACAGACCTGGCTGCTGCCCTGGCCAAGAAGAAGGAACTGGAGCAGAAGATGGTTTCTCTTCTGCAGGAGAAGAATGATCTTTCGTTGCAAGTGGCTTCTGTAAGTAAAAAATATATTTTGTTTTTATGTGTGAAAACATTCAGATGCATGTGATGTGACGTGCTCTCCCTATCTAAATATCATACAGGAAGGAGAGAATCTTAATGATGCTGAAGAGAGGTGTGAAGGACTCATCAAAGGTAAGATCCAGCTGGAGGCTAAACTCAAGGATACGACTGAGAGACTGGAGGATGAAGAGGAAATCAATGCTGAGCTGACTGCCAAGAAGAGGAAACTTGAGGATGAGTGCTCTGAGCTGAAGAAGGACATTGATGACCTGGAGCTTACCTTGGCCAAAGTGGAGAAGGAGAAACATGCCACTGAGAACAAGGTCTGCGAAGATCATCAACATTGGCCAAGGCATTATCAATAGTACAAGGGAAGGTTACACTTTACTTATGAGAAAGTATGACACATGATTTTGTTTTGTTCAGGTGAAGAACCTTACAGAGGAGATGGCCTCTCAGGATGAGAGCATTGCTAAGCTGACAAAGGAGAAGAAAGCCCTCCAAGAGTCACATCAGCAGACCCTTGATGACCTGCAGGCAGAGGAAGACAAAGTCAACACTCTGACCAAGGCCAAGACCAAGTTTGAACAGCAAGTGGATGATGTGAGAAAAGCTCATAGAAACTTTCAAAGAATATCAGAAATGCAGTCAAAGGAATATTTAATATAAAATTATATTGTTCTTAAATATTTTTTATTATTGCCGTTCAGCTTGAAGGTTCTCTGGAGCAAGAGAAAAAGCTCCGTATGGACCTTGAGAGATCCAAGAGAAAGCTTGAGGGTGATCTGAAACTGGTTCAGGAAACTGTCATGGACCTTGAGAACGACAAACAGCAGTCTGACGAGAAAATCAAGAAGTGAGACATTTGTATTTTAAGAATAACGATAGGGTGCATGTAACTGTTTTGAGATAGTTTTACATTTTTCTTAATAATTATTCACAGGAAGGACATTGAGACCAGTCAGCTTCTGAGCAAGATTGAGGATGAGCAGTCCCTGGGGGCTCAGCTTCAGAAAAAGATCAAGGAGCTTCAGGTGGGACAATTAATCAAGTTAATTGTTTTAATATAAAAGTTCTGAAATGATATACTAGGATATTGATCCCAGTATTTATGTATTATTTAGGTCCGTATTGAGGAACTCGAGGAAGAGATTGAGGCTGAGCATGCTGCTCGTGCGAAGGTTGAGAAGCAGAGAGCAGATCTCGCCAGGGAACTTGAAGAGATCAGTGAGAGGCTTGAGGAGGCTGGTGGAGCCACTTCTGCTCAGATTGAGATGAACAAGAAGCGCGAGGCTGAGTTCCAGAAGCTGCGTCGTGACCTTGAGGAGTCCACCCTGCAGCATGAAGCCACTGCTGCTGCTCTGCGTAAGAAGCAGGCTGACAGTGTAGCAAGAGCTGGGAAGAGCAGATTGGACAAACCTCCAGCGTGTCAAGCAGAAGCTTGAGAAGGAGAAGAGCGAGTACAAGATGGAGATTGATGACCTCTCAAGCAACATGGAAGCTGTTTCTAAGGCCAAGGTAAGTTATTCTTCAAAGCCTTCATTGTGTTAATAAATACTAATAGTAAAAAAAAAGAACAATGATTTCAAATTGATACATTTTTAATCATCAGGGAAATCTGGAAAAAAATTGCCGTAACCTTGAGGACCAACTCAGTGAAATCATGGCTAAGAGTGATGAGAATGTTCGCCAGATAAATGACATCAGTGCTCAAAGAGCAAGACTGCTGACAGAAAATGGTACATAAGGTCATTTGTATTCGTCATTAATGCATTTTAATTGAAGCCTGGAAAGACACTTAATGAACATAATTCAGTCAACATTTTCTGTTTTATTTCGTGTTCTACCCTGACTAGGCGAGTTTGGTCGTCAGCTTGAGGAGAAGGAAGCACTTGTCTCCCAGCTGACCAGAGGAAAACAGGCCTATACTCAGCAGGTTGAGGAGCTGAAAAGACAAAATGAGGAGGAAGTTAAGGTAAGTTGATAGTCTTATAAATTGTGAGGATACGTGGATTCAAAACATTCATGATTGACCTGATCTCTGTCCATATTGGCAGTCCAAGAATGCTCTTGCTCATGGTGTGCAATCAGCCCGCCATGACTGTGACCTTCTGAGGGAGCAGTTTGAGGAGGAGCAGGAGGCCAAGGCTGAGCTGCAGCGTGGAATGTCCAAGGCCAATGGTGAGGTGGCTCAGTGGAGGAGCAAGTATGAAACTGATGCTATCCAGCGCACTGAGGAGCTGGAGGAGTCCAAGTGAGTCAAATATATAAAACTTTACCTAAAGTGCACATTCTATTTGATGAATATACCACAAATAAATCCATGCTATTCTTTAAGGAAAAAGCTTGCCCAGCGCCTTCAAGAGGCTGAGGAACAGATTGAGGCTGTGAACTCAAAGTGTGCCTCTCTGGAGAAGACCAAACAAAGGCTGCAGGGTGAGGTGGAGGACCTCATGGTTGATGTGGACAGGGCCAATGGACTGGCTGCCAACCTTGACAAGAAGCAGAGGAACTTTGACAAGGTTTGTAGTCATTCATTTAAATAATAGTTTAACTATTATTATCCTATGATTCTTCTTCAAGTGCTCAACATGTGACAATTATTTAACAATTTCGTACAGGTTTTGGCCGACTGGAAGCAGAAATATGAGGAGGGCCAGGCGGAGCTTGAAGGAACTCAGAAAGAGGCTCGTTCTCTCAGCACTGAGCTTTTCAAGATTAAGAACTCATATGAAGAAACTCTGGATCAGCTGGAGACCATGAAGCGGGAAAACAAGAACCTCCAACGTGAGCTTATGCTCAGTGATATTTACAGCTATATTCTTTAAATAAGAAATACAAACGATAATTAAACACATCAAATTGCTCTGCAGAGGAGATTTCCGATCTTACTGAACAAATTGGTGAGACGGGAAAAAGCATCCATGAGCTGGAGAAATCCAAGAAGCAGGTGGAGAGTGAGAAGTCTGAGATCCAGACAGCTCTTGAGGAAGCTGAGGTGAGGATGAAATGAACACGAGACGATAATTACAAATAATTGTTTTTAATAATTGTGTCTAATGCATTGTGTCATATATTAGGGTACTCTGGAGCATGAGGAGTCCAAGATTCTGCGTGTCCAGCTGGAGCTCAACCAGATTAAGGGTGAGGTTGACAGGAAGCTGGCTGAGAAGGATGAGGAGACGGAGCAGATTAAGAGGAACAGCCAGAGGGTCATTGACTCCATGCAGAGCACACTGGACTCTGAGGTCAGGAGCAGGAATGATGTCCTGAGAATCAAGAAGAAGATGGAAGGAGACCTGAATGAGATGGAGATCCAGCTGAGTCATGCTAACCGCCAGGCTGTTGAGGTCCAGAAGCAGCTCAGGAATGTCCAGGGACAACTGAAGGTATGACACAAAAATAATTTAAGATCCCTGTACACCATTCATAGTTTAAGTTTTTACTTTTCAGTCTCATATTATTTCACGTATGGAAATAAATGTTCAACCTTATTTAGGATGCCCAACTGCATCTTGATGATGCCAACAGAGCTGCAGAACACCTGAAGGAGCAGGCCGCCATGGTAGACCATAGGAACGGTCTCATGGTGGCTGAAATTGAGGAGCTGAGGACAGCTCTGGAACAGACAGAGAGAGGCCGCAAAGTGGCTGAGCAAGAGCTCATTGATGCCAGTGAGCGAGTTGGACTGCTGCACTCTCAGGTAACCAACATTCTAATAGTATCATTCGAATACAAGTAAACATACATGTTTGGAAAGAAATGTTATAATAATTTGTTTCAGAACACAAGCCTGTTGAACTCAAAGAAGAAGCTGGAGACTGACTTGGTCCAAGTCCAGGGTGAGGTGGATGACACCGTCCAGGAAGCCAGGAATGCTGAAGAGAAGGCCAAGAAGGCCATCACTGATGTAGGTCTACACTCGTTTGTTAATGATGTTATGACACCTTAATGGAACTCTAAATGAATATATTACTCAACCATGTAGGCCGCCATGATGGCTGAGGAGCTGAAGAAAGAGCAGGACACTAGCTCTCACCTGGAGAGGATGAAGAAGAACCTGGAGGTCACAGTGAAAGACCTGCAGCATCGCCTGGATGAGGCTGAGAATCTGGCCATGAAGGGTGGCAAGAAGCAGCTCCAGAAACTGGAGTCCAGAGTAAGATGATAATCAGCATACATTTAAAAAAGTATGCAAAAAAGACCAATCGAAGGACAAGATTTATTAAGTCAATCTACTCTAAAGGTTCGTGATCTGGAGTCAGAGGTGGATAATGAACAGAGACGTGGAGCAGATGCAGTAAAAGGTGTCCGCAAATATGAGAGGAGAGTCCAGGAACTCACATACCAGGTATGACAAACTTACATCTCCAAATATGTTTCAACTACATTAGCATTTTGATGCCCTTTTATATCTAAATGCCACAAGATGTTGATTTTTCACTTTCAAATGTCCATCAGACTGAGGAAGATAGGAAGAATGGTGCCAGACTCCAGGATCTTGTTGATAAGCTGCAGCTGAAGGTGAAGGCTTACAAGAGGCAGTCTGAGGAAGCTGTAAGTAGAAACTAACAAAATCTGGTTATTGCATCAATTTCTGTACTTATATAAATGATCCTACAGGAGGAGCAGGCCAACTCACCTGTCCAAATGCAGGAAGGCTCAACATGAGCTGGAGGAAGCTGAGGAACGTGCTGATATCGCTGAGACTCAGGTCAACAAGCTGAGGTCTAAGACCCGTGACTCTGGAAAGGTATTTGGAAATTAAAAGTACAGTTTATGTTATTCCACAAATATGTGTCCTCATAATTTCCTTTTATTATTTTATACAAATGCCTTTTAAACATCCAAATTCTTCATTTGTTCTGTATTGCTCTTTAGGTGAAGGAAAGTGCTGAATGATTCTGTTCCATGTGAAAAATTGCATATACAAGTCATACAATATGACTCAATTGGGAATTCAATAAACTATGCATCAACTTTCCATCTTGTAATGTAGTTATTTGTTTGCCTTTACTTTCTTTGCATTGGAGTACTTGAGAAATGCACAACTAATGCAAAAGTTTCCGTCCCTGGTGTTAACCCACGTATTCCCTGTTCATGATTTGGCTTCTAATACTAAAAAGCTCACACTACACTATTGCAGCCAGATTTCTCAGAAAAAGAAGGACAAGAAAGATACGATTTTGAAATAACAGACAAAAAACTGCTTGGAGTAATATCTTAGACAATAAAGATAGCTAGGATAAGATGCTACACACAATAAGTGTACATTACGTGCCAGGACCTACAACATACAAGAATTAGGATGTTGGGAGGGGATGGCTATGCAGATTATCTGTGAACTCTGAACAGATGAGTCTTGAGTCTTTTGCGGAAGCTGGTGAGGGACTCTCCTCACCAATCTCCACCACTGAGCCCAGACAGACTCATCGCAAATGTATCCTCCTGAGAAGTCTTGTATTGTGTGACCCCCCCTGTCGGCTATAAGTCATTTATTTTGAACCCCACAACAACTTCAAGATACCAGATTACAAGACAGAGAGTCGTGTAATGTGTGCAGTGCAGCGCTAGAATAGATACATATTAAAAAAGCCTCTGTCCAATTGGCAATCCACTGCTTCCAAAGGGGCAGCAGTGAAGACACTGCAAAACTACAACAATACCCAATAAATACAGTATACATCTCTATTAAAGCAGCTAAACATTATTCTTTTTGCTATAAAGCTTCTCACTCTTCAAAGTGAAGAATCAGACCACATGTGTTTACAACTGGTTTATGTAGCAGGGCGAGTGCTTTGCGGTCATTGGCTGCTAACCATTGGATTCTGGCATGGTTTAGTGGTCATCGGCACTTACACATGGGCCCAGCTGGCACATGTTCAAACATGAGGGGTGTGCTCTAGGCCAGAGCTGTGGCTGTGTTATGGGTAGCTAGCTGGCTGGCTGGCTGGCTGGCTGGCTGGCTGGCTGGCTGGCTGGCTGGCTGGCTTTCCTTGCTTGCTTGCTTGCTTGTTGTTTGTTAGGGGCAATAAAAAATGAGGGCTGGCATGGCCCCACGCTTGTCTGGCTAGCAAGACTTTCATCATCCCCGCCACCCTCACCCTAAACACTTCCTGTTCTCAAGTAATTGGCCTTAAACTTGGTCAGAAAAACCTTTAAACAGGACAGAAAACTATGGCAGAACAAAAGGGAAAGTTAGTCAGGGGTGAGGGTAGCATACACAAATCTCAAAACAGCCTCTAGCAACACAATGCTGCAAGATGGGAAGCAGTGAAGAGACCGCACAACTACAACAAATTGTGTTCTCTTTCCTATAACGCTACTCACTCTCCTCTGAAGGTCCGGAATCAGACCACATGTATTTATAACTGGTGTGTAGCAGGGCAGGGGGAGAGTGCCTGGCGTTCATTGGCTGCTCAACAAGTATTTTGGCCTGGTTAATTGGTAATGGCATTTACATGTGCACCTCATACTCTAAGGGCTAAGGAGTGCAGACACATGTTCAGGAATACGGGGGGAAGACTCAGGGTTAGCTGGGGTAGACATGAGAACTGTTGGCCATACATCAACATAGATAAGTGAGAGGAAAAGTTAACTTTTTTTAATAATAATTAAAATCAACAATAGTTGATTTGATACTGGGCTTAGGGCTTGATCAAAAACTACACAAGTGGTGCATTGAAATCGTATCTCCAGTGATCACACAGAGTTCTCTTCATTCTTTGTTGGATTATAAATAAGGCGTCTGCAATGAAGTTAAATATCCAAGACAATTTTAGATATGATGTGTTGAAATGCTTTATGTATATGGGTGCCAATATAAAAATAATTGCTTTTGACTGGTTACACATGAACATGAAATAAAGTCTCTTCAATCTTAATGTCCTTTCTGACAGCCAAATAGGAAGCAATGTGGCACTGGTGTATGTGAGGTCAAGCTAGCAGATACAGTGTAACACAAGCAACTTTCCATTATGAAGACATCAAACATAAAAGTACAACAAAAAGTAATTTCATACAATTGAATAAGAGGTTGATCACATAGTAGAATTATTTTGGATATAGATATCTGCCAAAAAACAAGTAAACATCCTGTTCCCTTAGTTGTCCATGTCAACTTTTGCACATTAGATGTAATATGTGTTCAGTTTAAAAGCCCAATCAATGTAGATGAAATAAAGGATTTAAGCGAAGCTGAATGGGAACACAATCATAAAAAAATTACAAATACATTTGACACTATTCCTTGTTCCTATTCCACTATTCCTATTCCCAAATTGATATACTCGAAACATGCCTATAGCGGTAATCTGGTAGATGTTGCAATGTTGCAATACAGACTTGAATTAGGATATTTATAGAATCTCAAACATCTTTTATTCTGTCAAATAAATTAAATGATACTAAAGATAGTTTTGGAACAGATATGCACACATATATTAATATAGGGATAGGGACCATGAGCGTCTGTGCATCTCTGTGTTTTGGCACAGCAATTAGTATGGCTATTGAAAAAGAGGTTACGTGAAAGGTCCCACTACATTTCAGAACTAAAGCAATGTTTTACACAAATACATGTTTGCATATACATAATTCATGTCCTAGAGCCCCAAGGCCACATATTGCTCTCTGTCTATCCACCAATCCTCCAAATCAATCCTACTTGCAACAATAAAAAAAGTATTATTTGGCTGTACTTCAAATATCATGTACATGTACATACGTACATGTATACAAGCACTTAAAACATCTGTTAGGATATTAGCCATAACAAAATTGTTGAGTCTTTTTCATTTTCTTCAACATGATCAAAAACAGTTCTAATTGTATTCTCTAGCATTCTGCCAGCCACACCCCTCAACCCTGGTACATATACAGTGTGTTGGGCAGCCTCCAGAGTGATTTGATACATGATGCATCTGACGTCAGGCTCTTTTATTCATTTCACATGACACAAACTCCAACCCACTCCCCCACTCCCCCCCCCCCAACACACACACACACACAGACACACAAACACACTGACAGGATGAAAATCTATATGCATCAATAAGACCATATTGTTATTTTTACACAATCAAAATTATGGAACTAATGATTTTTTCCCATGGCTCCTCTTTTTTTGCTCCATAACATAGATGATATTATTGCTATATATATAAATATGCTTTGAAGAGCCACACAGCCTTTTCACAACATTAGCAAACCCATTTTCTATATTCAAAGAAAATATTAGTCACAACGGTTGATGAAATGATAACATTAAATCTAGTAGCAATGAAAGCAGTAATAGAAGTGCACTCAAAAAAAGATATTAATACATTATATTGCACTGTTGGAGGAGCCCAAGACTAAATAATTTCGTTGCCAGCGACTGTTCTGTAATTGTTGTGCATATGACAATAAAACCATCTTGAATCTTGAATCTTGAATGCAATGCTGAATGCTCTATACCGCCCAGTATAAGGGCCTGGATTGAATCATATGGCATTAGGTCATTAAATTTGTTACACTCTATAAGCCCAAAAATGTATCCTTGCTTACAGTTGCAATTTGGCATGTATAGGTATTAAACTTAGATGTGATTTATTTATAGATTTTGTGAAACTTGTTGATGTGTAAATTATCACAATCTGCAAGGAAACAAAATACAATATATTATATACTAACACATTATAGTATGCAAATGCAAAAATGAATAACCTATTTAAAGTTTAGAATATACCATAAACAAAAATTATATAGCATTCTATATAAAAAATAAAATAAATCAGAATAGTAACTGTTGGAAATTAATTGAAGTAGGAGTTGAACTATTGAAATATGTCAATATCATAAAGAAACTATATATATATATATATATATATATACTCTATATATATCATTACCATGAATGTTTTAGTATTAACCGATCAGTGACACATCCGTTGGAGATCAAGATATGTGCCAATGAACACATTAAATGCAAAGCTAAATAAAATAGCCATTTGAAGATCTGCCCTTATTTAGTTTCTGCCTGGACTGCAGAACCACCCCTATATAAGAGGGCAGAAGAGGAGATGGATAGACTGCAGGGGATTTCAGGTTAATACAACTGGTGGTAAGTCAGACTGATTCTTCAGCCGCTGTGTAGTGGAGACCATTGCATTATGAGTTGAGATCAAACATGCTTTTTTTTATGGAGGTTCTTTTTGTTTATTGTAAATGTTCCTATTTAACTATCTGTTATGAAAAATATCATAAAGAATAGTTTCCATTTAGTTTTGTTTTATAAACAATTTAGGATCTTCAATTACTACATCATTTGTATATCTTGTTTCACTTCTTTATTATTCATAGAGTGGACATTTGTAGGTGTTTTTTATCTACACCTTATGAATCCTTTATTTTATATTGTTTTGTTTTTTTAACATGATGAAATAGTGATAAAAGTCTGTATCTAAATGTTATAGGTAAATATACACACTCTATTGCATCTTTCCTTGCACTGTTATGTTTAAATTGAATTGTGATCAATTGAAAAAAAAAAGTTCTTTCAATTTATTCAACAAACTCATTTTTAAAGCAACAGCTAAATTAATGTTTTCATCATTCAAATGATACTCTGTTACTTGTACACATGACTTAGTAACGTCAAAGATATTCTACTTTAAAGGAACAATTTCTTCTGCGGTTAAAGAGAAGAAGACGGTAAGTATAATTCAACATCAAATCAACAAACAAGATCTCAAAACCCTCTTGACGCCATCTATACAGGCAAAATAAAAAATCAGTTTGCTTGTTTTCATGATATAAATAAGCCTCCATCATCAAGAGTCCGGATGCAGAGATGGCCGTTTACGGCGAGGCTGCCATTTACCTCCGGAAGCCAGAGAAGGAGAGGATTGCGGCCCAGAGCACGCCATTCGATGCGAAGGCTGCTGCATATGTGACTGATGTTAAGGAGCTTTGCATCAAGTGTACCATCACTAAGAGGGATGCTGGCAAAGTCACCGGCACAGGTTTGGCTACGAAGGAAGTAGGTAGAGGTTGATCATGGCAGAGGCTTATTTGTTGGTATCAACAGTAGGAAAAGGAAAATAGTAGATGCACTGGTAAAGAAAACAAAAAATTAGTTTCCATGTTTCAGGAGAGGACAGTCAAGGAGGACGATGTCACACCCATGAACCCTCCCAAGTACGACAAAATTGAGGACATGGCCATGATGACCCATCTCAATGAAGCCTCTGTGTTGTATAACCTTGCAGAGCGTTATGCAGCATGGATGATCTACGGAAGTTATTCAACCTACTAAATTAAAAAATATTATATATATATATACAGTATATATATATACACAGTATATATACAGTATATATATATACACAGTATATATATATTATATATATATTATATATATATATATATATATATATATATATATATATATATATATATATATATATATATATATATATATATACACACTGTATATATTAATATGATAAATAAATTGCTTTGAAATTACTTTCTCTGTGATCTCCTTCAGACCTACTCTGGGCTGTTCTGTGCCACTGTAAAACCCTACAAGTGGCTCCCAGTGTACGATCAGGAGGTTGTCAATGCCTACAGAGGCAAGAAGCGTATGGAGGCTCCACCCCATATCTTCTCTGTCTCTGACAACGCCTTCCAGAACATGCTCACTGGCTTGTCAATTCAACGTTTCAAATCCCTAATCTCATCTAATTTTTATTAATGAACGCCATGCTCATGCAATGTTTGATACATTTGTTTTTGTTTTTGTTTGTTTTACAGATAGGGAGAACTAGTCAGTCCTGATCACGTATGTTTAATTCTGTCACCATGATACATATATAATAAAATGAATACTACATTGGAAAACATGTCAAAATGTACTTTATTCATCTTTTAATACTCAGTGGAGAATCCGGGGCTGGAAAGACTGTGAACACCAAGCGTGTCTTCCAGTACTTTGCTACCATCTCAGTGGGTGGAGGAGAAAAGAAGAAGGATGGAGGTGCTGGAAAGATACAGGTATGTATTTTAAGTCATTGAATGCATATAGATATTAAATAATAAGGTTAAATTATGATTTGATTTGATTATAGGGGTTACTGGAGGACCAGTTTATTGCAGCAAATCCCCTGCTGGAGCCCTATGGTAATGTCAAGACTGAGAAATGACAACTCCTCTGGTTTTTTTTAAGTTCAAGCTGTATGACCAGCACCTTGGTAAGAACTGAGCATTTGAGAAGCCCAAGCCTGCAAAGAGCAAGGCTGAGGCCCACTTCGCCATGGTGCACTATGCTGGTACTGTGGACTACAACAACACTGGCTGGCTGGACAAGAACCAGGATCCCCTGAATGACTATTATTCAGCTGTACCAGAAGTCCTCAAACAAACTGCTGCCTGTCCTGTACCCACCTGAGGTTCAGCTCACATTTTATACCGGTTACTTTTACATCAGGGATATTGTAATAACCATTTACTTCCAGCCACTTATTTTGCTTCATTATGAAATTGGAAATATAAAAAATAAATGTGACCAATAACTGATTATTAAAAACAGAGGCTGGCGGTGCAAAGAAGGGAGGCAAGAAAAAGGATGGCTCCATGCAGACTGTCTCTTCACAGTTCAGAGTAAGTGTTAACAGACAAAGTAATGTCAAACCATAAAAACCATTAAAAACCTTAACTTAATGACTTATCTATATATTGAATCATTGAATCATATATTGAATCGTTATTTCCTAAACATGGCTGATCTCTCAAGAGGACTTGAAGAGATCAGTGAGAGGCTTGAAGAGGCTGGTGGAGCCACTTCTGCTCAGATTGAGATGAACAAGAAGCGTGAGGCTGAGTTCCAGAAGCTGCGTCATGACCTTGAGGAGTCCACCCTGCAGCATGAAACCAATGCTGCTGCTCTGCGTAAGAAGCAGGCTGACAGTGTAGCAGAGCTGGGAGAGCGGATTGACAACCTCCAGCGTATCAAGCAGAAGCTTGAGAAGGAGAAGAGCGAGTTCAAGATGGAGATTGACGACCTCTCCAGCAACATGAAAAACGTTTCGAAAGTGTTTCGAAAGCCAAGGTAAGTTATTCCACAATGCCTTCCTCGTCTGTAAATATCTTATTAAATATTAATCATAAATAAGCAGCAATCAATTAACATTGTTTTTAAATTGATACATTTTTAATCACCAGGTAAATCTGGAGAAGTTATGCCATACACTTGAGGACCAACTCAGTGAAATCAAGGTTAAGAGTGATTAGAATGTTCGCCAGATAAGTGACATCAGTGCTCAGAGAGCAAGACTGCTGACAAAACGGTACATAGGTCATTTGTATTTGTCATTGATGTATTTAATCAGAAGCCCGAAGAGACGCTTTTATATATAAAACTGAATAAACTTTTTCTGTTTTACAACTTATTCAATATTTCACGTTCCACCTCCAACAAGGCGAATTTGGTCGTCATTTTGAGGAGAAGGAATCTCTTGTCTCCCCGCTGACCAGAGGCAAGCAGGCCTATACTCAGCAGGTTGAGGAGCTGAAGAGGCTAAATGAGGAGGAAGTTAAGGTAAGTAATTTGTTTTTTTGTCTGAGGGTTCGAGGATGAAATTATTCTTTAATTGACGTGCCATTCTCTGTCCATTTTTGCAGGCCAAGAATGCTCTTGCTCATGGTGTCCAATCAGCCCGCCATGACTGTGACCTTCTAAGGGAGCAGTTTGAGGAGGAGCAGGAGGCCAAGGCTGAGCTGCAGCGTGGAATGCCCAAGGCCAATGGTGAGGTGGCTCAGTGGAGGAGCAAGTATGAAACTGATGCTATCCAGCATCAGTTTCATTGAAGAACATAAAGAGAAGGAGAAGTCCAAGTGAGTCAAACATTTAATACTTTAGCTATGGTTGACATTCTATTTAATGAATGCACACAAATAAAGCCATGTTGTTCTTTAACAGGAAAAAGCTTGCCCAGCACCTTCAAGAGGCTGAGGAACAGATTGAGGCTGTGAACTCAAAGTGTGCCTCTCTGGAGAAGACCAAACAGAGGCTGCAGGGTGAGGTGGAGGACCTTATGGTTGATGTGGAGATGGCCAATGGACTGGCTGCAAACCTTGACAAGAAGCAGAGGAACTTTGACAAGGTTTGTACTTGTTATTATTGTTTCTATAAATTAATTGTCCTCTGATACTTCTTCAATTGCCAAACATGTACCACTTAATTAACATTTTGTACAGGTTTTGGCCGACTGGAAGCAGAAATATGAGGAGGGCCAGGCAGAGCTTGAAGGAACTCAGAAAGAGGCTCGTTCTGTCAGCACTGAGCTGTTCAAGATTAAGAACTCATATGCAAGGGCGTCAGTTTGTTTTTAGAAGTGGTGGGGACAATAACCATAAGCTTGAGTGTGGTTTGAAAAGTGGTGGGTACCCTTATGTAAGCTATTCATCCATTCAACGCTGCATTACAATATGCTCGTCAGTGTATTGCCAGGTGTTGAAAAACCAGTTTGTGTTTTGGCTTGTTTTGCAAAACGACGTTGGAAACACAGGGTATTGGCTCGGGATATGTAATACTAATACACACAGGACAAAGAAAAGTGTTGGCAATTTAACACTTATCTTGACATCAACAAAGTTTACCAGACAATCAATGGCAGGCTGTAAAGGGGGTAGGCTACGAAATGAAACGAGGTACTACTGAGCATCAGCCTTTTGAAGAAGAGCAAGGGTTGCTGGTAGCATAATGTTATGCTGCATTAAAAAATGAAAAAAAACAAGCACCCAGAGGAGAAGTGCATCTGCCAAATCCTGACCACCAGTAAACACTCGTGAAGGACCAATTCACACTTCACTCGTTACATCATGAGCAAATTGCCCGCAAATAAAATCCCCTAGAGTTTAGGATAATCGCACAGCAGGTTATACGAGAACATATTTATGTCAGGATAGGCCTACCACTGGCTCCAAGTCCAACGTCAAATATCTCAATCAGACAAAACAACTATAACCACATGGCATAGCAATCGAACCGTGTGTAGCTGCTACACTAGCTGCAATCTATATATGAATGCATACTAGCTGGAGCACCAACCAGAATCAGATGATCACAATCGCTTAGGACCGTGGGTAACCTAGCCAGGTCATCACGAGCAAACAAAACCAGCAGCAAAGTTTACGTAAACCAATTTCTTACCTTATGTGGCCCTCCACATGCAGGCTAGATGATGTATCCATATTCCACGTTATCCAGTGTCACAAACATGCTTTTTACAGGAAGCAAAAGGACCGCCTATTTTCTGAATAAAAATGTCAATTTTGGCTGGCTGTCTTGAAACTTCTTTATTATAACGCTGTGTGTACAGACAGCCCACGTAGCTGCCTGCCCCCTCCCCCTCGCGATGATATAAAAACAACAAAAAATCGCAATTATAAGGCTATTCAAGTGGATCCATAATGTCTAAGAGAAAAGCGGGAAGCGATATAAGATCCTTTTTCAGCAAGCAAAAATGCGCTGTAAGTTTTTAAGAGAAAAGCGGGAAGCGATATAAGATCCTTTTTCAGCAAGCAAAAATGCGCTGTAAGTTTAGAGAAATCTACAAATCAACTTGTTTTACGATGTTTGATATTAACTCGGTTAACTGCTAGTTCTCATCTACTGCTAACGTTAACGGTCAGCTAGCAGTTACACTGCAGTTAGCTACATACCGGCTTTAGCTAGTCTATGCTTTGCCTACTACAAATTTGTCTTCCACTTTTATTGGTTGAGTGGAATACCTTTTGTACAGTAGCGATTGTTTCTAGTGTTCCTGTTCCATATATATCTCAAGTTAATTCCATGATATTGCGTTAGCCTTCGCAAGTACTAGAAGTCATAAAAGCTAGCCTTCCAAGTTCACGTTCTCTCATTTCGCAATGTTCGATCTGTATGCGCCACCATGGGAATGCAGACTCTTGTCATTTTACAACGCAATGTTTCTACAGTGGCTGACAGTCGACAAATCAAACGACTAGATACCAAATTGCGTTTTTCACACATTTGAAATCTGCGGATTTACCACTAGATGTCCCTATATGATTATCCATACTATTCATAAGAAAAAACAGAATATACCCTAAAACTATGCAAAAAACAAGTACGATTGAGGATGTCTTCGTGCGCGCCTATCGCATGAGACTCGACGATTTCGGTTGAGTATGTGGTTTGTTTTTGGGGTTTTTTTCGGTCGCATTTTTAAAAGTGGGGGGGACAAAATTCGTATTTTAAATAGTGGGGGGGACCCCCCGTAATCGACGCCTATGCTCATATGAAGAAACTTTGGATCAGCTGACGTGAAGCAGGAAAACAAGAACCTCCAAGGTGAGTTAATACACAGTGATATTTACAGTACCTGTGGAGAAGAAATGCAAATCATACTTAAAAACACAAAATTGCTTTGCAAAGGGGATTTCCGATCTCACTGAACAAATTGGTGGGACTGGAAAGAGCATCCATGAGCTGGAGAAATCTAAGAAGCAGGTGGAGACTGAGAAGTCTGAGATCCAGACTGCCCTTGAGGACGCTGAGGTGAGGATAATGAAATAAGCAACCATAATTATAAAATGTTGTATCAAGGTTTTAATAAATGTGCCTAATACATATGTGTCCTACATCAGGGAACTCTGGTGCATGAGGAGTCCAAGATCCTGCGTGTCCAGCTGGAGCTGAACCAGATTAAGAGTGAGGTTGACAGGAAGCTGACTGAGAAGGATGAGGAGATGGAGCAGATCAAGAGGAACAGCCTGAGGATCACTGACTCCATGCAGAGCACACTGGGCTCCGAGGTCAGGAGCAGTAATGATGCCCTGAGGATCAAGAAGAAGATGTAGGGTGATCTGAATGAGATCCAGCTGAGCCATGCTAACCGCCAGGCTGCTGAGGCCCAGAAGCAGCTAAGGAATGTCCAGGGACAACTCAAAGGTACCATTTATAGTTTAAGTTTTACTTCATTGTTTCACATTATTTCATTTACAAAAATAAATGTTCACTCTTATTTAGGATGCCCAACTGCACCTTGATGATGCCACCAGAGCTGCAGAAGACCTGAAGGAGCAGGCTGCCATGGTGGACCGTAGGAATGGTCTCATGGTGGCTGAAATTGAGGAGCTGAGGGCAGCTCTGGAACAGACAGAGAGAGGCCGCAAAGTGGCTGAGCAAGAGCTGGTGGACGCCAGCGAGCGTGTTGGACTGCTGCACTCAGGTAAACAACATTCTAATTTATAATTCGAGTACAAGAACACTAACTTGTTTTGAAATACATTTTATAATAATTTGTTTCAGAACACTGTCTGTTGAACTCAAAGAAGAAGCTTGAGACTGACTTGGTCCAAGTCCATGGTGAGGTGGATGACAGTGTCCAGGAAGCCAGGAGTGCTGAAGAGAAGGACAAGAAGGCCATCACTGATGTAGGTCCACAAACTAAATCAATGCAAAACCAGTTTACACGGTTTCGGAATCCGAGGGAGCAGTTTAAAAATCTGTCTGCACAGATTTACACGTCAATGTTTCTGTTTTCAATGATGTGACCTCAGAGGGGCTGCGTACGTTCTCCCACGAGTTTGGAGAGGCACACACAGAAAAGAGCCTATATTAGAAAAACCTGAGTGCTACCACTGATCAGTAAGATCTACAGCTGCCTTAGTTTTAGTTTAATTAATTGAGATGTCAGAATGGGCTTTGGTCCATGGTTTTTAATCAATCTGTCAAAAAGAAAAATTTGCATAATTATTAGAAGACATAGGCTGGAAATTTGAATGAAGAGCTACACATCAAAATGCAACACTTTTCACGAGATAGGCCTAAACTGAGCACAAATTGAATAACTCAGAGTCCTATTTGGAGGGGGTTACACAACGTAATACCTTGTCGTTCGTTACTTTTCAATACTTTTTAATGGCCTTAATTTTTCCTAATTATATTTACTACCTTTTAACATCTTTTAGAACCCTGCAGACACATTGCCATATGGAAATGCAATCTTAAAATATCGAAATAGCTAAATATTCTCTCTTATGTTATCATTCAAAATAAATCTTTATTCGCGTTTATTGGTGAATGAGTCTTGATGGGAGAAAAAGAGAAGCTTTAATATCTGGACCTGTCTGGGAATCCTGTGGATTGAAAGGTGTTGCAATTGTCAGGAGTGACGTGTGAGAGGAAAAAATGGAGGAGTAGACGTAATACCTACATCACCTGAGCCTCAACCTCAACAAAACCGAGCTCCTCCTAATCCCAGGGAAAGATTGCCCAGACATGGACTTACTGGTCACCGTTGAGAACATCACTGTATCTCCTTCTCCAACTGCCAGAAGCCTCGGTGTGGTATTCAGTTATGCTGCACCGCAAACATCACTGCGGTGGCCCGATCCTGCAGATTTGCACCTTACAACATCCGCAGAATCCGGCCCTTCCTCACAAGGGAAGCGGTTCAGCTTCAAATCCAATCACTGGTCATCTCCCGCCTCGACTACTGCAACTCACTCCTGGCTGGACTTCCTGCCTCTGCGATTAAACCTTTGCAGTGCATCCAGAATGCGGCACCTCGCCTCGTGTTCAACCTACCGAAGTTCTCCCATGTGACCCCCCTCTTCCGGGACTTCCACTGGCTCCCTGTAGTAGCGTGCATCAAATTTATGACGATGGTACTGGCATACAAGGCAGTAAAGGACAGATATATATATATATATATATATATATAGATTAATATCTGTCCTTTACTTTTTGTTATTCACTACAAATGACCTGGAAGGCTAAGTGTGATGGAGATCCAATTTTAGAAGCGTCATATCTCGCGTGGTAGTTTGGAGACCAGTGAAGAGACTGCAATAATACAACAAATACAGAATAATAATACAACTCTATTAAATAAGCGAAACAGTATTTTCTTTCCTATTATGCTTCTCACTATCCTCTCAAAGTCATGAATCAGACCACATGGTGTTTAAGTGCCTGGTGTTCACAGGCTGCTCACCATGGATTCTGGCCAGGTTTAGTGGTCATCTGCACTTACACATGGGCCCAGCTGGCACATGTTCAGGCATGAGGGGGCTGCACTCTGGGCCAGAGCTGTGGCTCTTTCTGGGTGGCTGTGGTAGACACAGCTATACAATATGAATGACTGAATGTAGGGTTTATCTTTCGCATTTGACTCTACTGTTACGTAGGCTTTACAATCATGTTATAGCCTTCTTGTGTGCTTTAGTCTAGAGTTGAAGCATGACATGAAGCAACTCCAACCGCTGATTTACAATTGTGTCCATAAACTCAACCAAGCGAGTATTGCTGTATATGATGAATGTTGTAAAATGTAGATATTTCTGTTCATTGTAAACCAAATATTGTTATTTTTTAACATTGTTTTGAATATATTGTTGAGTTCTGAGGATGATATTTTAATGTTTTTTGACATAAAACTTATCTCTGACTGAAACACAATGTTTGTCTCATCTTGAATATGTCTTATACTCATGGATGAGGCCTGTGTAGGACCAGTAAGCCGTCACAATGCTTTATGGGGAATCCCTGGTTCGAAGAACATAAAGAGAAAGAGCCAAGGCTGTATTAGGAATAACTGAGTGCTTGCACAGAGCAGAAAGATCTACAGCTGTATTCGTTTTAGTTAGATTAATCAATAGATTAGATTAATCCCAATTGGCCTTGGTCCATAGTTTTTAATCAATATGTCAAAAAATAAAAATTGTATAATGATTAGAAGACATAGGCTGGACACTTGAATGAAGAGCTATGCATCAAATCTTTAACCAAGTTGATCAATGAGTTAATTGACGACAGTTTCAGCGAGTGAACGAACACCAAGTCACATCATTGATATCACTCCGGTCCTACTCGCAACATATAAATTAATCCATGAATTTTAGGAGATAGGCCTGCACTTACCTACTTGGAGGGGGGTTCGAAAATGCAATACCTCGTTAGATGACATTTATTGCTTTTTATCTTTTGCTCATTTCATTTACTACCTATACTACCTTTTACAACCCAGCAGACACCCTGCCATATGGAAATGCAATCTAAAAACATCAATGTAAGCATATGCAACACTATTCCTTGTCAGGTTATTCCAGTTAATATAGTCTGATGCCAAGAAACCTGTCCAAAAAGGTATCTCTGGGCTCAGCTGCAATGTGAACCAGAATTATTTATAGAGAGATGGCCAAAAATCTTTTCATCCATCCAAGAAGGTAAATGATAGTGAAGATATTTTAAAAACTGAAATCAATACCATATAAAGCTATTAAAACTATAAATCAAGAATGGTAAACAGACAGGAGCAATGAGCTTCTGTGTATGTGGGTGATGATGACTGCAGTAAAGATGATAAGAAAGTTGGGGTAGTTGGGCGTTGTGAAAGGAAATTCAACGAATATAAGAAAAACTTTGGAATGTGCATGACTTTTTAAATTGTGAACATTGGCTACTCATGTAATACAATGCAAAATGTACAACTCATGCAAAAGTTTGCTCTAAAGCACTTGAGTTACCAGTTAGACGCTCAACGCTTAAATTGGGTTTGAATAATCGAAGGTTAGAGTTCACACTACACACTTCTAGACAGATTTTCCAGTCAGATACACCATTTTGAATTCAAAGAAGAAGCCCCAAGTAGGAGGCATACGATGCGTTGCAGAGCCCAGGGGAATTTCTAGCAGGTTTAATATCTGGACCTGGTGGGAGTCCAAATCCTGCAATGTGAAGCGACTGTCAATGGCAGTAGCAACCTTAATCCAACGAGAGAGCAAGAATTATAATGTAATCCTTGAGAGGAATCATAACACCTACAAAACATAATCAGAAAACATGGCTGCGAGAAAGACTCAGCAGTATGTAGACATAAAAATATAAATTAAGACACTGCAAATCAGAGACAACTTGGATTGCATAATCCTTGTGGACATCCATTTTTGGAAGCTTCCCATCTAGTGTTTGTTTTTGTGACTAAACGTTTGTTTAGTCACATAGACGGTCCAGACTGAGTATGAGATTCCTCCTTCTAAGACATCCTGAAATATGACCCCCTGCAAAACAAATATCCAATTAAAATACATCTCTATTAAAGAGGCTAAACAGTATTCTCTTTCCCGTAACACTTCTCACTTTCCCCACAATGTTCATTAATCAGACCTCATGTATTCACAACTGGCATCTGCAGTGAAGTTAAATATCTAAGACAATTTTAGATATGATGTGTTGAAATGCTGCATGTGTATAGATGCCAATATCAATATAATTGCTTTGGACTGGTTACACAACCCAATAAAGTCTCTTCAATCTTAATGTCCTTTCTGCCAGCCAAATAGGAAGCAATGTGCCACTGATGTATTTATGTGAGGTCTAGCACTCAGACATCAAGCTAAAGGATACAGTGTAAAAAAAATAACATTCCATAAGTAAGACATCAATCATAAAAGTACAATAAAAAGTATTGTCATACAATTGAATAAGGAGGTGATTATATACTGAAATTAATTTGTATACAGGCCTATGTATAGATATATTTATAGATGTATGTCAAAAAAACAAGTAAACATCCTATTCCCTTCATGTCCCCTTTTGCATTTAATGTCTTCAGTTTATAATCCCTATCATTGTAGATAAAATAAATAATTTAAGCAAAGCTGAATGGAAACACTATCTTAAAAAAATTATAAATACATTCATCACTATTCCTTGGCATCGAGTCATTAGAGTTGATATTCTCTAACCATGCCAAAAGTGGATATCTGGTGACAGTTGCCATGTTGCAATATGGACTTAATTTAGGATATTTATAGAATCTCAAACTACTTCTTCATCTTTTATTCTGTAAATTAAAGTAAATTATACTAAAGATAGTTTTGGAAAGGATATGCACCTGATATATCTAATAATATAGGGATAGGGATGATGAGCGTGTATCCTAAACCTTTGGATACAAGGATACAAGCACTTAAAATGTCTGTTAGCATTATGCATAACAAAAAGGTGAAGAATTTTTCATTTTCCCCATCAAGTCACATCAATTGATCAAAACCATTTTGCTGGCTGCCGTATGCAGTCTGTTTGGATTTGCGACACATCAGTGTTCGCCACCCCCCCCCCCCCCCACCCACCCACACACACACACACACACCACACACACACACACACACACACACACACACACACACACACACACACACACACACACACACACACACTCTCGCCACAGAGTTGAGTATTGATACACATTGCATAGCCACCCCCCCCCCCCCCCCGACACACACACACACACACAGGTTGAAAAGCTATATGCATTCATAAGACTATATTCACCTTTGTATACTTGAATCACAAATATGGAATTACCGATTCTTTCACATGGCTCCTCTATTTTTGCTCCATAACATATATAATATGATTGTTACTTACATACAAATATGCCGTGCCAATGAACACAATCAATGCAAAGCTAAATAAAACAGCCATTAGAAGATCTGCCCTTATTTAGTTTCTGCCTGGACTGCAGAACCACCTCTATATAAGAGGCCACAAGAGGAGATGGATATTCTGCAGGGGATTGGAGTTATTACAACTGGTGGTAAGTCAGACTGAGACTTCAGCTGCTGTGTAGATGAGATCATGGCATTAGATTGGAGCATCATCCACTTTCTTTTTTTTATGGAGGTTATTTTCATTTATTGAAAATATTCCTATTTATCTACCACTTAAAAGAAAATCATGAACAATGCTTTTCATGTACATGTCTTTTGGCTACCGTTTAGGATCATTGTTTATTTAAATGACTACCTACTTTTGTTTATATTCAAATAGCTTTTTCACTTAATCTTCTTGTTAGTATTATTTGAGAAGTCCTTAGAGTGGACATTTGTAGGTGTCTTTTATCTACATCTTACCTGAATTTTTCTTTTTAATTATTTCGTTTTTTTAACATAATGAAATGTTGAAATAAGTATGTTTAAATATAATTTATAGTTAAATACACAGAATCAATTGCATCTTTATTTGAACCGTTAAAATATTTTTTTCAATTTATCCAACAAACTCATTTAAAATCGAAAGTATATTAATGTACGATTTAGGTCGGTGAAATTAGACGTGATTTAATAATAATAATGATCTTTATTTTAAAGGAAAAAAAATCTGCGATTAGAGGGAAGAAAACGGTAAGAATAATTAAATATCTCATCAATGAACAACATCTCAAAACCTTCTTGAAGCCATTTATACATGTTGGTTAAAATAAATGTTTGTTTGTTTTCATGAAATAAGCCTCCACCATGAGTACGGACGCAGAGATGGCCATTTATGGCGAGGCTGCCATTTACCTCCGGAAGCCAGAGAAGGAGAGGATTGCGGCCCAGAGCGCGCCATTCGATGCGAAGGCTGCTGCATATGTGACTGATGTTAAGGAACTGTACTGTCAAGGTGTACCAATGCAACTAAGAGAGACGCTGGCAATAGTCACGTCACAGTTTGGCTATAAACGGGAGGTAGGTAAGAGG
>OLKM01001801.1:0-15888 GCA_900291075.1 Melanogrammus aeglefinus | reverse complement strand
ACATATATAGATATATTGTTAGCTTACATACAAATATTCGTGCCAATGAACACGAGTGAATCAATGCAAAGTAACTAAAACAGCCTCATAGGATAGAGTCTGGCCTTATTTAGTTTCTGCCTTGGACTGGCAGGAATACCACCTCATACTAAGAGCCAGCAACAGGGAGATGATATTCTGCAGGGGATTGCGAAGTATTAATACTGGGGTAACTCCAGGACTGAGAGCTTCAGCTGCCTTGTGAATAGAATCGAGTACAAGCATTTAGATTGGACATCAATCAACTTTCTTTTTTTTATGAGTGTATTTCATTTAGTTGAAAATATTCCTATATTATCTACACTTTAAAAGAAAATCAATGAATCTAATGCTTCAATGTAATCGTCTTGTTGGATCTCCCGTTTAGGATCATTGTTTATTTAAATGATACGTACTCTTTGTTTATAGTTCAAATAGCATTTTTCACCTTAATCGTCTATTTGTAAGTAATTATTGTGAAAGTCCTAGACGGTTGGACATTTGTAGGTGTCTTGTAGTCTACTACTTACTGAATTTTTCTTTTTTTAATTATTCTCGTTTTTTTAACATGAATGAATGTTGAAATAGACGTAGTTTAAATATATATTTATAGTAAATACAGAAAACAGAATCAATTGGCATCTGTTATTTGAAACCGTAAAATATTTTTTCAAATTAATCCAAATACAAACTCATTTTAAAATCGAAAGTATATTAATTTACGATTTAGTCGGTGAAATTTAGACGTGATTTAAATAAGTAAAATAATGGATCTTTATTTGTAAGAAGGAAAGAAATATCATGCGTAATGTGAAGAAAAATCGGTAATGAATGCATTAAATATCTCATGCAATTGAGACGAGGAGCGAGGCTCAAAACCCCTGAAAGCCATTTTACATGGTGGTTATAACATAAATGTTTGTGTTGTTTTCATGTAATATAAGCCATCCACCATGAAGTGACCGGACGCTAGAGCATGGCCGCATTTATGGCGAGGCTCTCATTTACGCCTCCGGAAGCCAGAGAATGGAGACGGATTGCGCCGGCGGGGGTCAGATTCTGCCGCCCATTGCGACTGCGAAGCGCTGCTGTCATAGTTGGACTGACTTGTAAGGGAACTGTTAGCGTCAACTGTTGTACGCAGTCAGCCCTAAGCAGAGACGCTAAGGCAAAGTCACTGTCACAGTTGTCGTTGTTCTACAAAGGAGGTAGGTAGAGGTTGATCATGTTGTTGGAATCAACAGTAGGAAAGTGAAAGTTGCATTGCTAATAAAACTAAAAATGGGTTTCCATATTTCACGGAGAGGACAGTCAAGGAGGACGATGGTGCACCCAAATGAAGCCCTACCAAATACGACAAAAATGGAGGAATGGGCCATGATGACCGCCTCTCAATGAAGCCTCTGTGTTTGTAAAACTTGCAGACTAGTCGCATTGGATGATCTACGTAAGTTATTCAACCTACTAAAGGAAAATACATAATATATATGTAATAACATAAAATATAATTTACTTTGAAACTGTCTGTGACCTCCGTCAGACCTACTGCTGGTTGCGTCGTGCCACTGTAAACGCCCTCAACACAGTGCTCCCAGTGTATACGATCAGTCATTGTACATCCGCCCTACAGAGGCAGAAGAGGGAGGCCCACCCCACATGCTTCCTCTGTATCCCGACGAACGCCTCCGACAGTGCCGACGTCTCTAATAACCAAGTTGGCTACAAAGTTTCAAAGCTCTAAACTTATGTTATTTTTAGTAATAAATACCATACTCATGCATTGTTTGATACATTTGCTTTATAGATAGAGAGAAACCCAAGTCCAGTCCTGATCACGTAAGTATGATTCTGCAAACGCGATATAGATATATTACAATGAATCCTACGTTGGAAAACATGTATCAAATTATGTAACTTTATCATCTTTAAATAAACTCAGTGGAGAATCGGTCTCCGAGAGACTGTGGAACACTCCAAGCGTGTCATCCAGTAGCTCTTGCTACCATCCAAGTGTGGGAAGAAAAGAAGAAGGATGCAGGCGCTGGAAAGATACAGGTATGTTTAAAACTACATATATAATTTCATGAATTAATACAGAGAGAATTTACATCATAACAACATAAAAAATGTAAATATGATTCAATAAAAAGGTATTAACATTTTATGTTTGATTATAGGGTTCACTGGAGGACCGATTGATTGCATTGCCCGCCTATATCTCCCGCTTGGTACCGGGGGCCAATTGTCGTAGCCAAGACTGTGAGAAATACATCCTGCGCGTTCGTAAGTAGATGAATTCATCCCCTGAAAGATGCTCTAGTATTTTTGAACACTATTTTGAGGAAGTAAAAACGATTTATTTAAAAAACAGGGGTAAATTCAATCAAATGTCATTCCACGCCACTGTAGAATCCCGTCGTCCAGTGCTCTGACATTGAATACATGTAAGTAAAAGTCATGTGCATTGTTTAACCAAGATTTTCTTTAGTGGAATAGGTTTTGATTAATGAATGGCTTTTAATAGATCTGCTGGAGTAAGTCCAGATGACATTCCAGCTTCCCGATGAGAGAGAGCTATCACATCTTCTACCAGATGATGACCAACCACACAAACCTGAGAGGTATTCGTGTGAAGGATTATTTGCTTTTCCATTCATGCTGCCAGATGAATGGTTTCCCCGATTCCCCATTATCTGTTTTAATATGACTTGATATGTAGATATGAATTCTGAAGTTCAAAAATGTGAAAGTGTCGTTTTCTGTCTCAAAGAAACGATTTTTTTGGAAAAGACAATATCTGCAATGGAAAACTTTGGAAACATGCGCGTAGTCATAGTTAAAGCTCTAACACAAACCATATTTTTTTTGTTTAAAGTAGGTGTAGCAAAATATAGATTAGAAACGATAACGACAACATCTGAGCAGAAAAATTACGTATATTTAATCCCTCAGAAATGACCCTCATCACCACCAACCCCTACGACTTCCCCATGTGCAGTCAGGGTCAGATCACTGTGGCCAGCATTGATGACAAAGAGGAGCTGGATGCAACTGATGTCAGTAGTTGTTTTTAGCACTTAATATATTTTCCACGCTATATTTACTTTCTGAATTGTTTGTTAAATTACCTTTGTTTTCATACAGGCTGCTATTGATATTTTGGGATTCAACAATGAGGAGAAGATGGGCATCTTTAAGTTCACTGGCTGGCTCACCACGTGCTTACCACGAAGTTCAAGCATGAAAGCAGTTCGTCAGAATGCAGAGCAGCGTGTAGGAGCAGGCTGAAGCCAGATGCAATTGAAGGTAACCATTAACATGTATTTTATCGGTGCACTAGAAGATATATTGGTGCATATTTGCTTATGTATTACATTTGGTGTGTCATTATAATACAGGAATAGTAAATACATCATTTTTTCATGTTAACTTTGTAGAGCCGAAAATATATCCTATCTACTGGGTCTGAACTCTGCTGATATGCTCAAGGCTCTTTGCTAACCCAAGAGTGAAGGTCCGGAAATGTGATGTATGTCACCAAGGGATCAGACTGTACCTTCAGGGTAGAGAAACACCAATGTGTTTAACGAAATATGATACAATTTGTGTAAAACAGGATGCATTGGTCAATTAAGAGATTAATATTTTTGATAATTTTAGATGACAATGTAATTTCAGGTCAACAACTCAGTGAGTGCCCTGGCCAAGTCTATCTATTGAGAGGAATGTTTCTTGTGGATGTCATCCGTATCAACCAAAGATGCTGGACACCAAGCAAGCAAGACAATTCTACATTGGCGTGCTGGACATTGCTGGTTTTGAGATTTTTGATGTAAGTTGTCCAATTAGTGGCAGCGTTTCTGATGGAATTTCCTTAATTCGTATGGAATATTCAATAGCCTTTGTAGACAGCCAGTCATGGTTGGTTTATTAAATGTCCCCATCTAGTACAACAGCATGGAGCAGCTGTGCATCAACTTCACCAATGAGAAACTGCAACAGTTCTTCAACCACCACATGTTCGTCCTGGAGCAAGAGGAGTACAAGAAGGAGGGTATCATCTGGGAGTTCATTGACTTTGGCATGGACTTGGCTGCCTGCATTGAGCTTATTGAGAAGGTACATTTGAATGTTATAAATATATATAATTTTTTTTTGTGTGGCTAAAATGGTACTTTTCATAGTTTCTCATCTATCCTTTTTTCTCCTAAGCCAATGGGCATCTTCTCCATCCTGGAAGAGGAGTGCATGTTCCCCAAGGCCTCAGACACTACCTTCAAGAACAAGCTGTATGACCAGCATCTTGGCAAGAACAGAGCATTTGAGAAGCCCAAGCCAGGAAAGGGCAAGGCTGAGGCCCACTTCTCCCTGGTGCACTATGCTGGTACTGTGGACTACAACATCACTGGCTGGCTGGACAAGAACAAGGATCCCCTGAATGACTCTGTTATTCAGCTGTACCAGAAGTCCTCAAACAAACTGCTGCCTGTTCTGTACCCACCTGTAGTTGAAGGTACAGCTCACATTTTGTACAAGTAGTTTCTTGGAATCAGGGATATTCTGATAACCATTTATTTCCAGCCATTTGTTGTACTTCCTGATACAAATGAAGGAATGTTAAAAAATAACTAATAATTTAAAACAGAGGTTGGGGGTGCAAAGAAGGGAGGCAAGAAGAAGGGTGGCTCCATGCAGACGGTGTCCTCACAGTTCAGGGTAAGGGTACACACACAAAGTAATGTAAAAACATACGTAACTTAGTTACTAATATGTATATACCATTTTTGAATAGTTCTTTCTGAAACCAGTTTTACTTAATCCATTTTTTGTTCATGTCTACAGGAGAACTTGGGTAAACTGATGACCAACTTGAGGAGCACCCATCCTCACTTTGTGCGTTGTCTGATTCCCAATGAGTCAAAGACTCCAGGTACATTGACTACGAGTAAATGTTCATAGTTTTTGCATCACGATACATTTTAGCGAGGGTTTACCAGCATTGCTATGCCAAACTAATAATATTAATAACATGAATCTGATAAAACACAGGTCTCATGGAGAACTTCCTGGTTATCCACCAGCTGAGGTGTAACGGTGTACTGGAGGGCATCAGAATCTGCAGAAAAGGCTTCCCCAGCAGAATCCTCTACGCTGACTTTAAGCAGAGGTATTTAATCAGGGTTTTTTCAATGACAACTTTACAAATGCCATTAAACATTAAAGTGTATGTTAAAAACATTACAATGGTGTTCTTCAGGTACAAAGTACTGAATGCCAGTGTCATTCCTGAGGGCCAGTTTATTGACAACAAGAAGGCATCTGAGAAACTGCTTGGGTCCATTGATGTGCCTCACGATGAGTACAAATTTGGACACACCAAGGTCTGTTTATTGATGTCAAAAACTATGTTTATGTTTGATTTAACCAGTCACTCGTGCTGAGCAGAATAGTCTTTTCTTCGCATTAAGGGTGTTCTTCCAAAGCTGGTCTTCTGGGTACTCTTGAGGAGATGCGAGATGAGAAGCTGGCTGCTCTGGTCGGAATGATTCAGGCTCTCTGCAGAGGTTATGTTATGAGAAAGGAGTATGTGAAGATGACAGAGAGGAGGTATGTTTTTAAACATCGTGCTCAAAACTCACAAAGGTTTCTGGCTCCTTAGTGAAACCTTTATATGATTGGTTTATTGTATTTCATAGGGAAGCCATCTACACTATTCAATACAACGTTCGCTCATTCATGAATGTCAAACACTGGCCATGGATGAAGGTGTACTTACAAGATCAAGCCTCTTCTGAAGGAGTGCTGAAACCGAGAAGGAGCTTGCCAATATGGAAGGATAACTATGAAAAGATGAAGACAGACCTGGCCCACTGCCCTGGCCAAGAAAGAAGGAACTTGAGCAGAAGATGGTTTCTCTACTGCAAGAGAAGAATGATCTTGCACTGCAAGTGGCTTCTGTAAGTAAGAAATATACTTTGTTTTTACATGTGCAAATATTGAGATACGTTTGATCTGAAATGTTCTACATATGTAAATATCATACAGGAAGGAGAGAATCTGAATGATGCTGAGGAGAGGTGTGAAGGACTTATCAAAGGTAAGATCCAGCTGGAGGCCAAACTGAAGGAGACGACTGAGAGGCTGGAGGATGAAGAGGAAATCAATGCTGAGCTGACTGCCAAGAAGAGGAAACTTGAGGATGAGTGCTCTGAGCTGAAGAAGGACATTGATGACCTGGAGCTTACCTTGGCCAAAGTGGAGAAGGAGAAACATGCCACTGAGAACAAGGTTTGTAAAAAAAATTGTAATCAACATTGTCCAAACCGTTATAGAGTAAAATTGAGAACAAGAGAAAGTTTCACTTTAATTATGAGCAAGTATGACACGTGATTTTGTTTTTGTTCAGGTGAAGAACCTTACAGAGGAGATGGCCTCTCAGGATGAGAGCGTTGCTAAGCTGACAAAGGAGAAGGAAAGCCTCTCCAAGAGTCACATTAAACAGACCTCTTGATGACCCTGCGGCAGAGGGAAGACAAAGTCAACACTCTGACCAAGGCCAAGACCAAGCTTGAACAGCAAGTGGATGATGTGAGAAAACCTCATGGAAACTTTCAATGCCCATCAGGAATGCAGTTGATTGAATATACAATATAACATCATGTTGCTCTTAAATAATTTTAATTATTGACATCCAGCTTGAAGGTTCTCTGGAGCAAGAGAAGAAGCTCCGTATGGACCTTGAGAGATCCAAGAGAAAGCTTGAGGGTGATCTGAAACTGGCTCAGGAAACTGTCATGGATCTTGAGAATGACAAACAGCAGTCTGACGAGAAAATCAAGAAGTAATACTTTTGTATTTTAAGAATAACGATAGGGTTAAGTGCATATGACTGTTTTGAGATAGTTTAACATTTTTCGTATTAATTATTCACAGGAAGGACTTTGAGACCAGCCAGCTTCTGAGCAAGATTGAGGATGAGCAGTCCCTGGGGGCTCAGCTTCAGAAAAAGATCAAGGAGCTACAGGTGTGAAAATTAATCAAGTTAATTATTTTAATATAAACTTTCTGAAATGATATAGGCCTACTTGATATTGAGCTAAATATTTGTTTATTATTTAGGCCCGTATTGAGGAACTGGAGGAAGAGATTGAGGCTGAGCGTGCTGCTCGTGCCAAGGTTGAGAAGCAGGAGTGGCGTGATCTCTCAGAGAACTTGAAGAGATCAGTGAGAGGCTTGAGGAGGCTGGTGGAGCCACTTCTGCTCAGATTGAGATGAACAAGAAGCGTGAGGCTGAGTTCCAGAAGCTGCGTCGTGACCTTGAGGAGTCCACCCGTGCAGCATGAAGCACTGCTGGCTGCTCTGCGTAAGAAGCAGGGCTGACAGTGTAGGCAGAGCTGGGAGAAGCAGATTGACAACCTCCAGCGTGTCAAGCAGAAGCTTGAGAAGGAGAAGAGCGAGTACAAGATGGAGATTGATGACCTCTCCAGCAACATGGAAAACGTTTCGAAAGCCAAGGTAAGTTATTCCTCGATGCCTTCATCGTCCTAATAAATAATAATAAATAAGCAGCAATCAATTAACATTGTTTTTAAATTGACACATTTTTACTCACCAGGGAAATCTGGAGAAGATATGCCGTACCCTTGAGGACCAACTCAGTGAAATCAAGGCTAAGAGTGATGAGAATGTTCGCCAGATAAATGACATCAGTGCTCAGAGGGCAAGACTGCTGACAGAAAACGGTACATAGGTCATTAATGTATTTAATCAGATGCCTGAAGAGACACTTTTATATAAATAATTGAATCTGAGTTTTACAACTTATTCCATATTTCACGATCCATCTCCAACTAGGCGAGTTTGGTCGTCAGCTTGAGGAGAAGGAAGCTCTTGTCTCCCAGCTGACCAGAGGCAAGCAGGCCTATACTCAGCAGATTGAGGAGCTGAAGAGGCAAAATGAGGAGGAAGTTAAGGTAAGTCATTTGTTTTTTAAAGTCTGAGGGTACGAGGATTGAAATTATTCTTGAATTGACGTGCTCTCTGTCCATTTTTGCAGGCCAAGAATGCTCTTGCTCATGGTGTGCAATCAGCCCGCCATGACTGTGACCTTCTGAGGGAGCAGTTTGAGGAGGAGCAGGAGGCCAAGGCTGAGCTGCAGCGTGGGATGTCCAAGGCCAACGGTGAGGTGGCTCAGTGGAGGAGCAAGTATGAAACTGATGCTATCCAGCGCACTGAGGAGCTGGAGGAGTCCAAGTGAGTCAAAGATGTTATACTTTAGCTAAGGTTGACATTCTAGTTAATGAATGCACACAAATGAAGCCATATTATTCTTTAACAGGAAAAAGCTTGCCCAGCGCCTTCAGGAGGCTGAGGAACAGATTGAGGCTGTGAACTCAAAGTGTGCCTCTCTGGAGAAGACCAAACAGAGGCTGCAGGGTGAGGTGGAGGACCTCATGGTTGATGTGGAGAGGGCCAATGGACTGGCTGCAAACCTTGACAAGAAGCAGAGGAACTTTGACAAGGTTTGTACTCGTTATTATTGTTTCTATACATTAATTGTCCTCTGATACTTCTTCAATTGCCAAACATGAATCACTTAATTAACAATTTTGTGGCAGGTTTTGGCCGAGACTGGAAGGGCAGAAATATGAGGAGGGCCAGGCAGAGCTTGAAGGAACTCAGAAAGAGGCTCGTTCACTCAGCACTGAGCTGTTCAAGATTAAAAACTCATATGAAGAAACTTTGGATCAGCTGGAGACCATGAAGCGGGAAAACAAGAACCTCCAACGTGAGTTTATGTTCAGTGATATTCACAGTACCTGTGGATAAGAAATGCAAACCATACTTAAAAACATAAAATGGCTTTGCAGAGGAGATTTCCGATCTTACTGAACAAATTGGTGAGACTGGAAAGAGCATCCATGAGCTGGAGAAATCCAAAAAGCAGGTGGAGACTGAGAAGTCTGAGATCCAGACAGCCCTTGAGGAAGCTGAGGTGAGGATGATGAAATAAGCAGCCATAATTATAAAACGTTGTATCAAGTTTGTATTAAATGTGCCTAATACATCAGTGTCCTTCATCAGGGAACTCTGGAGCATGAGGAGTCGAAGATTCTGCGTGTCCAGCTGGAGCTGAACCAGATTAAGGGTGAGGTTGACAGGAAGCTGGCTGAAAAGGATGAGGAGATGGAGCAGATCAAGAGGAACAGCCAGAGGATCACTGACTCCATGCAGAGCACACTGGACTCTGAGGTCAGGAGCAGGAATGATGCTCTAAGAATCAAGAAGAAGATGGAGGGTGATCTGAATGAGATGGAGATCCAGCTGAGCCATGCTAACCGCCAGGCTGCTGAGGCCCAGAAGCAGCTGAGGAATGTCCAAGGACAACTGAAGGTATGACACAAAACATAATTTGAGATTCTGATCTATACCACCATTTATAGTTTAAGTTTTACTTCTTTGTTTCACATTATTTCATTTACACAAATAAATATTCACCCTTATTTAGGATGCCCAACTGCACCTTGATGATGCCACCAGAGCTGCAGAAGACCTGAAGGAGCAGGCTGCCATGGTGGACCGTAGGAACGGTCTCATGGTGGCTGAAATTGAGGAGCTGAGGGCAGCTCTGGAACAGACAGAGAGAGGCCGCAAAGTGGCTGAGCAAGAGCTGGTGGACGCCAGCGAGCGTGTTGGACTGCTGCACTCTCAGGTAAACCACATCCTGATTTTATCATTCAAGTACAAGAACACTAACTTGTTTTGAAATACATTTTATAATAATTTGTTTCAGAACACAAGTCTGTTGAACTCAAAGAAGAAGCTTGAGACTGACTTGGTCCAAGTCCAGGGTGAGGTGGACGACACTGTCCAGGAAGCCAGGAATGCTGAAGAGAAGGCCAAGAAGGCCATCACTGATGTAGGTCTACAGTCATTTTTTAATTGATTATGACAACTTAATGGAACTCTTAATGAATACGTTACTTGACCTTGTAGGCTGCCATGATGGCTGAGGAGCTGAAGAAAGAGCAGGACACTAGTTCTCACCTGGAGAGGATGAAGAAGAACCTGGAGGTCACAGTGAAAGACCTGCAGCACCGCCTGGATGAGGCTGAGAACCTTGCCATGAAGGGTGGCAAGAAGCAGCTCCAGAAACTGGAGTCCAGAGTAAGATGATTATCAGCCTACATTTACAAAAATACTCCAATGTCAGGACAAGATTTTTTAATTACATTTTCTCTAAAGGTTCGTGATCTTGAGGCAGAGGTTGATAATGAACAGAGACGTGGAGCAGATGCTGTAAAAGGTGTCCGCAAATATGAGAGGAGAGTCAAGGAACTCACCTACCAGGTATGTCAAATTTACATCTCCAAATATGTGCAATAGGATTTTGAACAAATCTAAAGGCCACAGGATGTTGATTTTATACTTTCAAATGTGGATCAGACTGAGGAAGATAAAAAGAATGGTGCCAGACTCCAGGATCTTGTTGACAAGCTGCAGCTGAAGGTGAAGGCTTACAAGAGGCAGGCTGAAGAAGCGGTAAGTAGAAACTACATAAGAAAATCTGGTTATTGCATCATTTTCAGTACTTATTATGAACAAAAGATTAATGTTCCGGTAGGAGGAGCAGGCCAACTCTTACCTGTCCAAGTGCAGAAAGGTTCAACATGAGCTGGAGGAGGCTGAGGAACGCGCTGACATCGCCGAGACTCAGGTCAACAAGCTGAGGGCCAAGAGCCGTGACTCTGGAAAGGTAATTGGACGGCAAAATACAGTTCAGATTTTAGCCAAATATATTTCTTAGAATCTACAAAAAAAAGTTATATATAATATATATATATATATATATATATATATACATACATACATACATACATACATATACATACATACATACATACATACATACATACATATATATATATATATATATATATATAATATATATATATATATATTATATATATATATATATATATATATATAATATATATATATATATAATTCCTACACTTGTTTTGCTTTTTCTCTTAGGGAAAGGACAGTGCTGAATAAATCATTTCCATTTGAAATATTGCACAATGTAGTCGTACAATATGGCAAGAATTGTGAATAGCATACAATAAACTATGCATCAATTGTCAATCTTGTGATGCGTATTTATTTGTTTGGCTTTACTTACTTTGCTTCAAATAGGGTTTATCCTTACTAGAGCTGGATCTCAAAGGTCATTGGTTGTAGGCCGAAAGGTTTAACATAAAAATACTTTTCGTCAAACAATACATAATTTCAGGCTCATGGATATGAGTTTAGTGAATTTTAAAGTAGAGCAATGCTTCATGCTTGTAGTACCCTAGCAAGGATGTAAGCTTGGTGGTGGTGGAATTATTGGAGTCTTCGAAACAGGCATAAAAGCTGCAAGTATGAAACCAATGCTATCCAGCACAATGAGGAGCTTCAGGAGTCCAAGTGAGTCTAATATTTAATGCTAAAGTGCAAATTCTTTTTTAATGAATGCACAAATATTATGCCATATTATTCTTTAACAGGAAAAAGCTTACCCAGATTGAGGCTGTGAATTCAAAGTGTGCCTCTCTGGAGAAGACCAAACAGAGACTCCAGGGTGAGGTGGAGGACCTCATGTTTGATGGGGTGTGGGCCAATGGACTGGCTGCCAACCTTGACAAGAAGCAGAGGAACTTTGAAAAAGCGTGTGGCCATTCATTGATATTGCAGTTAAAAATTGTATTCTATTATTTTTGTTCACTGATTACCATGTACTGCTTTACTAACAATATTGTGCATGTTTTGGCCGACTGGAAGCAGAAATATGAGGAGGGCAAGGCAGAGCTTGAAGGAACTCAGAAAGAGGCTCGTTCTCTCAGCACTGAGCTTTTCAAGATTAAGAACCATGAAGCGTCAAAACAAGAACCTCCAATGTGAGTTTCTTCTCAGTGATATTCACAGCTCTAGTCTGTGGATAAAAAATACAAACCATACCTAAACACATACAATTGTTTTGCAGAGGAGATTTCCGATCTGACTGAGCAAACTGGTGTGACTGGAAAGAGCATCCATGAAGCAGCTGAAGGAGAACGGAAGGTATGGCACCATATACAAGGTATGGTTGGTATACAATATGTATACCAACATTTAAGTTTTATTGTTTTGTTTCCCCAGATTTCTTTAAAAAAAAAGTTGACCTTTATAGTTCACCTCTCAAATAGAGAGGAGGTTCAAGGAAGTCACCTACCTGGTATGTCCAACTTACAGCTCTAAATATGTTTCTAATGCAATAGCATTTTGATCATATCTAAAGGCCACATAATGTTGATCTTTCACTTTCAAATGTGGATCAGACTGAAGATAATAAGAATGGTGCCAGACTCCAGGATGTTGTGGACCAGCTGCATCTGAAGGTGAAGGCTTACAAGAGGCAGTCTGAGGAATCAGTAAGATTGATATTACAAGGGATACTATCTGAAGTAAACTTTGCAGCAGCATATTTAAACTGTCAAAATATGAATGTTCCTACAGGAGGAGCAGGCCAACTCTTACCTGTCCAAGTGCAGGAAGGTTCAACATGAGCTGGGGGAGTCTGAGGAACGCGCTGACATCGCTGGGACTCCCTCAGGTCAACAAGCTGAGGGCCAAGAGCCATGATGGTGGCAAGGTAATAGGGTAGTAGTATAGTTTGAACAAGATTCACTAGTTATCTAATTATAAAAAAGAAGTATACATCTCAACCCTACAATTTTTTTCTTTAGGGAAAGGACAATGCTTAATAATGACCTCCAATCGAAACCTCAAAGTCAAATATGATGACACAATCATGAAAGACATATAATAAATGTATTGAAAAAACATATACTGTATTTTCCATCTTTTTTGTAGCTATTTGTTTGGTCTTTCTTCCTTTGCACATTCTTATAATCAGAATACCACTCGATCATAATCCCTCTTATTAGGTTATTGAATTTTGTCAAGAATATAATTGAAATGGGTCGGATAAAATGCCCTGGTACAAAGTCAATCCGCTGGTTAGAATTTAGAAATAGTGTCTTGTGGTAGACTATTTGCATTGTGGCTGGACATTTTGACCATTGTTTTAAATAAATAAAGCAAACAAAAACCTAACAACAGTTGTTATAAGGGACAGAAGCAACCAATTCCTTCGTTAATAATGTTGTCCAATGTTTAATAGTATTGCAATGGCTCTGTTGGATATTAATTAACCACTTTGTATCACCAATAACATATTTAGGAATAGAACATTTGTTTTCTTCAGCCACCCATTGTAAATACATTCTAGGATAGCAGGCTAAAGGTGCAACATAGTTGATGTTATTTATTAAAAGTCTAGCAACGTCCTAGAGATATCCACTGAAGTCTAAAGGGAATATGTGTTAATCAAGAACACAGAATTGTGCAATACAACATTGTCTAACGTGAACAGACTTCACTAATTAAATAGTGAATGGGGATGATGGCATGGGACGAAAAGGAACGTGTGGTATATCTGGTTTTACAACACCTGGGCTGGAAAGCTTTTAATTATTCCCCCTCATGGTTACAGAGTAGTGTGAAGAAGTGTGAAGAAGGCACATCTTCACAGCTTTGTCGTCAGCTTCTGACTTTATCACTGTGATGGACAAGATATTGAGGCAATTACATGGAATACCACAGCCACAGGTTGATGGAGCAATTCCAGGGACATTGAAGGCCTCCTTCAAGTCCATGGATTGCAGTCTGATTTATAGATAATTCAACAAAATGGTAATCTCATTTTCAAAAGGTTATGGTGCATCTTAATTTCTGTGCGAGGGCTGGCTCCTACTAGCCTACAATAGACTTGAATCATTATTTGTTTGGAATATCTTAATTTACCACATATATAATGTACTGTATTGTTGTGAATACCGATTATGAAACAGTAAATATATTCACCTGAATAAAATGAAAAAACAAATAGTAAATCTTGAAATTCCATTTTAACAGAGTGACGAGAGGCAACCTGAAGAAAATATTTTCAAATGTAATGGTACACCATTAGAAATATATCTGGTTCCCACATGGAGATGCATTGCCTGACATGGTGTCATAAAACTGACTTGCATCCTCGGCATCCCATGAGGGTTGCCAGCTATGGATGTTACGATGTAAGCCTGCTTTATTTATAGACTTTCACTTGCTTGTATGGACGTTCTCCATTCATGTATCTTTAGATGAGGTCTTATATACTATACAGGTCTCCCCATGTTATTTCGATACTAATATAGAGTTTACAAAGCCCTCATTTGGCAAAACATTTGTTGCACATCTTTTTAATATTCATTCCCTGCGGGCAGAGTAGCACATGTTGTCAGAGAGGCAAGGCAGTCTCTAACCACTTGGGATCATTCAATGTCTTTTTGAATGTGGACGAGTCCTACGAGTGGTGAGACCAGTTTCCAGACTTGTTTTTGATCTCAGCTGATAATTTGTTTAGATCAAATTGTGTTTTCATTGAGCCTCAATGTTCTGAGCCATGAGACTCAATCAAAACCCAAATTTAATAAAAAATAAAAGTGGGAAAATTGTTTGAGTTTGCTTAATATTGATAATACATGAATATATTAACTGTTAATATAACTGACTGTTAATAATGTTGTTTTTTATTACCAAAATAATAATGTGAATAAATGACATTGCTAAGACTGAGTTCAATAAGTTAAGGGTTAGGATCTGTGATTGTGGCAAGTTAAGTTCCCAATACCATTACAATTCTAATAAAAAAACAACTAATGGTTTCAACACACACCTTTATTTTTTTTTATTTTTTTTCCCAGGTTAAGTTCTCTGTGCTGAAGATTCCACCAAGTTTATATTGTCATATGGCATTACAAGTATGCAGTGAAATATAAAAGTGACAGTGTTGCAGAAGGCGGTGCAATATAAGACAAAAAGATAAAAGTAAAATGTGATTTCTATGCTATAGCGGCATATAACACATTTAAACCCAAATGAATGAAAGAGGTGACCTCGAGTAACTAACGATCGTATGTCTGTAAGGCACTTGGTAGTGTTTGTTTGTGAGTGTCATTGGTCAGCGAGAAGTTTGTTTGTGTCGAAGGGGGCCACTGGTGGTTGGGGCATTGATATTCCTGATGGCCTGTGGGAAGAAGCTCTTGAGTTCTATGTGCCTTTCTATCTGTGTTGCGTGCAGCATAAGGAGTCTGTGCCTGCTGTAAGCAGCTTGGAAACATTTATAGGGTGATGTGGGGATCTCACCTCATGAGGTGCTGCTATATGCTTTGGTCTCTGTGCACTCCTGGTGTTACAGGATGTTATCTGGCCTCAATGTCTTTGAAGCATTAGTAGAAATTGTGTTTTACTCTTGCATCACGTATATCATTACATCTATGTATGTATAAGCATATCATATTATCAAATATTTTTGTTCAAGAGTGTCATAATTTATTTCAAATATATTATTTTAATAAAAATGGACAACCAATTAAATTTGTTCCAAATACTTGTACATTTCTGTACTTATCTTTGTTCCTGGGTTGGTCTGAACTGGGTATATTCTTACATCTGTTCGTTGTAGACTACGTCATATCGTTCATGAAAAATAATTTATTTGTCATTTGTGTGTTGCAATCAAAACACTGCTCAAGGTTCTGGTTATTACTACTATGAAGTTAGGGTACAGTTCATCCCATTCAACATACTAGAAATATAATTTCTTAGGCATGTTTTGTTTGTGATTGTTGGTGTATATATTGTGCTGTTCAGCGATTATAAAGATATTTTTTTATCGCCCCCCCCCCCATCCTAACGTAATAGCTTAACTCACGAATATTAATCACAATTTTTTTCGATGCT